>JACEII010000752.1:0-14249 GCA_014332785.1 Antheraea mylitta
GAAAAAAGAGTTTATTACGGTTAACTCCAACCAAAAGAATATTAAAGTGAGCTGAGTGAATGAATATATATCTTTGTTACTAACTCGATAATTGTCGTAACTCTTTGCGATCCTTCTGTCTTACGCCACCGAAGTTTCTGTCTGTCTTTATCTCACCGTGACGGGAAAATTGAGAAAAATAAATTGTCTACCTATTAATATACAAGGAAAGATATCAATCCCATAGTCCCGAACGAATTAGGCGTAGATTGTCTGCAGTTGACCAAGCTCAGGTGCGGTGACGTAAATACGATTGATATCTTGCCATGTATTAACGGAGGGACTATTTAATCTTCTCAATTTTCTCGTCTCGATTCGATTAGGTTAGACTTGCAAAACATAGCATTACGGAAGTAACGGCAACCAGTTGTACTACACCGTGGCCTTCGCTACGGCTTTCGCAACCTCCGGCTCCTGCCCTGGGAGTAGAAGGTGGGTGTGCTTGCCACCGTGTACGAGTTTACGGCGGCAAGAAAAAGAGCTGCCAACTCCCAGAGAGATCGATGCCAAGAGGCGAGAGGACTGGGAGGAGGTCGTAGGGCAATGGAGGCAAGATCTGCCGGACGCACGTTACGAGTGTTACACTATTGATGCCGTCCGCTCGGTCCTATCGGAATGGTGTAGCATTGAGTGGGACTCCCTGTCGTTTTAACTGGTGCTGGTACTCACTAGCCATGATTTTTTCGGGTGGTACCTGCACCGGATCGTTCGCAGGAAGCCGATGACCGCATGCCACGAATGCAGCGCTAAGGAGAATACTCCGCAGCACATTTAACCATGATCAGCAGTGAACAGGCGTGGCACGTGATAGCCTCCTTCTGTGAGATGACTTCCTTGTACGAGGAGGACTGAGGTAGGAGGAGGCAGCGAATATTATTTCAAATCGGTTTATAAAAACCGAAGTTCTGAGGTAACAAATATAAAAAAAAAAACATTTTTCTTTTATATCATAGAAGGCCAACGAGCAGGTGGGTCGCCTGATATTAAATGATCACCACCGCCTATAGACACTAGCAACACCACGAGAGTTGCGAATGCGTTGCCAGCCTGTGTTTGGGAGAAGGAAACGGCGAGGGGAGGTGGTCCTTCGGTGCTCTCACTGACCGAACGAAATGCAACAATGCAAACACAGTTACTTCTCGTCGGTTTTCTGTGAAAGAGTGATACTACCCCAGGTGAACCGACCCATTGAAGCTGAAACTAGTAACAGCTTCAGCGTGCTCTACCACCTATAAAAATACAACCGATTTCAGAACTTCAGAACTTCTTCCTTTTTTTAAGTCGGTTAAAAATCGAAATAAACGAAATGTAACTATCGAAAGGCGAAATAACAATCATATGTATATATACAAGACAGACAAGCTATAGTTAGTTACCTTCAGAGACATAGTATTGAGTGTTAGTCCAATAGTCCCTCGCGGGCTCCACATCGTTGGCGGGAGCATGCCATTTAACATATCGCTTCTCTAATTCAGTTACACTCATGTGTGATTCGTAATCATCTACCGGCAACTAGAATATAGTGTTTAGGTAGGTAAATATAGTGGATTAGGAGTTAATAATAAAGACGGTTAGTAGATTCCTTAATCCTGTGACCTAATATATCGTAGTAATGACTCATATGCCGATAAATCTAGAAGCATTTTTGACAAATCGCGTTTCTGTTTCGGTCGTGGTACATCAGAATAGTTGCTTGTATTTCATGCGCCGATGGCTGATTCATTAGCGTATTTGGACACCACTTCAATTTACGTCGTTTCATATAACTTTAAATCCCTACAAATAAGCCTGAGTATTCAAAAATATCTTGAAACAACCAGAACACGGTGGTAGGGCTCTTCGTAAGCCCACCTATAGTAGTGTCACGGTAACTGCTCTTGAGACTCAAGCCTAGGTTTACAATGTTTATATCAGATAAGGTTGTGGTCAAACACAAACGTATGTAATTTAATAAAAACTGACGAACTTAACGGATATATGTTGCCAAATCTTCTCTCAACGCTCGAAGTTTAAGTATTTAAAAGTAGTTATTGCGGCGGATTAAGCACCGTGTGATAATGATGACTACATAGGAACATTACTATGGCGGAATTATTATTTATGAGAAAAGCACTCTAGTCCCATATAATTGCCATATCGTATCACCCACCGATTTGTAGGTGGTAGAGCCACGTTGAAGCTATCTCTGGTTTGAGCGTGAACGGGTCGGCTCGCCCGACTATCTACACCCTCAAATATAAAATCGGCTTGAAGTAACAGTGCTCGCATTGTTGCGTTTCGTTTGGTCAGTTAGAGCGCCGGAGAACCACCTTCCCTCACCTCGCACTGCTCTCATCTCCCTCCCCCATATCCCTTCCCCAAAGACAGGCTGGCAACGCGCTTACGACTCCTTTGGTGTTACAAGTGTCTATGGTTGGCGGTGATCACTTAACATCAGTTGACCCGCGAGCTCGTTTGCCTCCTATAACATAAAAAAATGACGCGTATTGAAAGTAATAAATCATCATGTTCCAAGAAAGGACTAGAGTTTCAATCTAAATAAAGTTTCTAGTAATTACTATATTGCTAGCCTAAAAACAATTAAAAGTATAAACCAGAGTCGTAGTTAAAAAAAGTCATAGGAAACACTGGAGTTCTAAAACGGTAAAAGTAATAACTATATATCTAGCCCAAAAAATAGAGGTAAGATACTTACACCAATTTGTAATCCTAGTATAAAGCCATTCTTGTGAAACAACGGGCAAACTAACCTCCCAGTTGGTCAGTACAGGTCCAGATTAGGGATATGCCCCGGAGGAGGCACTGTCTTATGCCATCCTTCATTCTCTGCCTCGCTGACAGTTCGAGGAATTTCGTAGAAATAATCACGGTCCGCGGAAAAGCCGAACTTGACTATATAAAGAGAAGATTATCCATTAAAATATATTGACATTTTGATGTGTAAAATCTGTTGGTGCACTTTGGCAGTAAAAAACTTGTATGCCATCACGGCAAACGGTATGACGCTCTCTTATGCCGTCATCTACGGCACCGCACTCGACTCCTTTGTTTGCCCGTGTTTACTAAATATTTTCGTTATTGTTCTATTTTTAGCTGCGTTCTATTTGTATTCATTCTATTTGACATGGTTTTAATTTAAATTATAATATCAGTTTCAATGTTTTACATTTACCGAGCATCACATGAAGGCCAATTTGTCTTCCTTAAGACCTTTTGTATTTGTGTCAGAGAAATATCAATTCAAGGATTCATTGATTTATCATATCATTTGTTGATTTGGTAAAAAGAGGTTTAAACGGCTAGATTTAAAGTCTATATATCAATTTTGCTACAATGATCACATGTATTATTACGTGGATATGCAGGAGAGTAATCTTATTAGAATGTATGAATTACGTATTCAATATTTATGTATGCTTATTCTTTGGCTGAACGTAGCTGAAAGGGCTCGATAGACTTTAACAAGTATGTTGTATTTAAACTCGGTGTAATTATGTCTGTGACGAAAGCTATGTAATATTTAAAGAACGACACGTTTTTAATTATATTTCCTTGTTAATAAATAAAAAATATAAATTATACAGTAAATTATATAAAAATATTTTATGCGTCACTTCATGATAAACAGTTCTCAATTATATTGCATAATAAACATATTCTTAATCATAAAAATTTAATTTATATATCGTAAGTTTGTATATAATGTTTATAATAGTTTGCAGACAGATGTCTATATCTCGAGTATTTTGTCATTTATGTATATTTATGTATATTATGTATGTGTATTTATGTATATTATGTCATTTATGTATATTTCGGTATAACACAGGATAGATGTGGTCATATATTTTCATAAAAAACAAGGCTATTGAAATAATATCTTTAAAAAATGTTTTCACATCTGAAATGACGATATTTCGGCGATGATTTGCCATGTTCATTGGACAGGTTCCAAAGTTATTGATCCTGAACTTCCATAAACATTGCGTCGACAAATATCCTACTAATGGCAGAGCGGTTAATAACGTTCCCCTGGATATACACGTCTCCCAAGAAAACAAAAACTGCCACCAAACATTCCTCTGTGTGTTGCGAGAAACACCACAAAGACAAACAAATTTATAAACTTCTATTGTTATTAGGTATCAGACAGTATAATCAAGCGTTAGCAAAATAATCATATAAAACATTGTAAATTTGAAGTATATTTCCTTTGGACTTTGAATTTTAGATGATATGATAATGAATTCAACTCACCTTCAGGCGTCAACAAAATGATAATATAAAAACGTTATAAGCTTGAAGTATGTTTCTTTTGGACTTTGAATTTTAGATTATCATTTATAGAGCAGTTATCGAAATTATAATGAATCCATATCACCTTCAGGCGTCAGCAAAATAATAATATAATAACATTATTTACTTGAAGAGTGTTCCGGTTTGATTTTGACTTTTAGATTGGCATTTTTTATATATTTATCGAAATTATAATGAATTCAACTCACCTCTCAATCCGTCTAACTTCAGCCCTGAAATAGATAGATCACGGATTTAAAATACAGAAAATAGATTATAAATGTATAGGGAAATCTATGTTTACAAGGTTTTATTTAGCCGTCTTTTAATTGTAATAATTAAATATTTTACATAATATAAGGTTAATTAATTAATGTACTTTGCCTTATAAAATCATAATAAATCGTCGACTGTGTACACACTAATACTGGTGCTAGAAATTGCTAGTTTTTACTACGGGACCGTTAGCATCATCATCATTCTTTTCTTACGCTTATTATATCTAAGTGGCTTCTACTAGTGCCTCATATATATTTTATCAATGGAAATCATTAGAAATCATTACTAAATACCAGCTATACCCGCGGCTTCGACCGCCTGGACCCTATAGTAAAAAACAGTGCCTAATAAAATCATCACAATGTATGAAGTCCATTTACTATCTACATTTTATTCGTACTTAAGTCGTTTAGTCATTCAAATTACTATAAATTTTGATAGAGTGAATCGATTTTAATGAAACTGGGACTACTTTTTATATTACTATTATTTTTACTTTTTTATATCATAGGAGGCAAACGAATAAATGGGTCACCTGATGTTAGGTGATCACCCCCCTCCATAGACACTTGCAACACCAGGGGAGTCACAAGTGCGTTGCCAGCCTGTGTTTGGGAGGAGGGCGGGGGGGGACAGGAAGGGAACGAGGAAGGGAACGGGGAGGGTAGGTGGGTCTCTGGCTCTCTCACTGACCGAACGAAACGCAACAATGCAAGCACTGTTAGTTCACGTCGGTTTTCTGTGAGAGGGTGGTGCTTCCCCGAACGAAAAATAACTCAAATGGAAATCGGCTCATTTGAAATTATAACCCCAGTTCAAATCCGAGTGACAGCAAAAGCGATATCTATTCTTCTAGTTCATTTTAATCAAAAATGTTTTTTAAAGAACCGAGCTAGGCTCGGTCGTCCTGGTACGGCTTATTATAGGTATAGATAATGCAGTAGGTAAGTAATAAAACGCGTTATCTACAATTATACATTATGTAAAGTTACAGAATTTTCATACGTCATATTATTTATCGGAACCAACGGTTGACCTTCCAATATACTGTAAATATATAACTGTTTTGTATTCTCCGTTCTCTATCTCAAAAACAGTTGCGTGTATAACAAAATATTTAAACGAAAGTTGTTAGATATACTTATTCCTCACAATATTTACAATACTCTCAAAATCAAAAATAAAATACTCTTTATTCAATTTAGGCCCTGAAAAGGCACTTATGAACGTCAACACTACAACCGGTTCGGAATACAATCCAGTCATCGAGAAGAACTGGCAAGAAAGATCTCGTTTACCTTTTCATAATACATTTTTTTTAAATAGAATTACAACATAGAAAACATATGACGTTACTCTAGCGGGTCCGGCAGACGTTGTCCCACCCTGATCATAATAAAACCTTTACAAATTATATACCGAAAGCTTCATAAATCACTTTATCGAATTTTACATGTGAAAACTGAATGAAAATCCGCTCAGTAGTTTTTGAGTTTACCGCGAAAAGACAGACAGACGTGGCAGAAGACTTTGTTTTATAATATGTGATGATAAAAATAGTATTAAACACAGAGGAAGCGAGATATTTACAAAAAACTTATTAAAGAAGCTGACAAAAAACTTGATAAGACTTTTGAGATAATTTTAGGTTGGTATAATAGAAGTTTATACGAGTTTTCAGATTCTTATCGTTCATTCCAAGGTGAAACTTAATATGACTTGATATATGTGTACCTCTGATAGTGTGTATTGTATGCAAAATTTTCATTATGATCTTTTGAATAATTACAGTGTAGGTAGTAATTACGTTGAAGGTATTATTAGTTACAGCATGAATGGGTCGACTCGTCCGGCGTAGTACCACCCTCAACAGAAAACCGACGTGAAGTAACAGTGCTTGCATTGTTGCGTTTCGTTTGATCAGTGAGAATGCCGGAGAGCCACCACCTCTCCCCGCACCTGTCCTTTCTACCTCCCCGCTTCTCAACATTCCCCCCAAACACAGGTAAGCAACGCACTTGCGACTCCCCTGGTGTTGCTAGCGTCTATGGACGGTGGTAATCAATTAACATCAAATGAACCGCATAATCATTTGCCTCCTATGATATAAAAAAGGATGTATTATATATTGTGTTAGCGTAACAAACAAACATACATTCACATTTATAACATTAGTAAATACATGAACTGCTCGCTGCGCGTCTGGTTTTAAAGGTGTATCGATACAATATATTACGAGTATATTGCAAAAATTATGAATATTTACAACAGCGGAATAGAATTATGATTACAGTGGGTTCTGTCATATTGTGTTAAAAAGGGCAATCAAAGAACTGCAATATTTAATTCTCCTGTAGAATTAAGTATTAAGAGCGCTGTAATGATATAAAAACGGTCATCATATCATTACAAGGCATTAAACAAAAATTAAAATTAAGAGAAAAACTCTATGACTTTGAGACTTAAATATTTAACATTTCCTAGGCAATTTGCTTAATTTATTCTAAGCTTCTTAACAAATCGTAAAGGATCTACTTAAATAAACCCAACAATTACAAATTATATTTTTGCTATGTTATTTCAAAACATAAAGAGTTGCTTAGTAACTGACTTGAATTTTTTTTTTCGCATATCGTATTTTTCAATAGTGTAATTAAAGACTTTTTAATAATGAAGCTAACAGAGACAAATTTTATAAATTTTAAAAGAATAAAACAATATTATAATAATTCAGTATACATTTATTACATACTTACTGTGCCCGCGACTTCGTCCGCGTGTTACCTTAAGTACAAAACGGTGACTAATAAAGTCATGAATGTATTAAGTCTAATTACTTATTTACTTTTCTTTCCTTTTTTATACTTAAGTGGCTTCTTTATTAAAGTTACAATAACTTGTGATAGATCGAACGGATTTTAATGAAACAAAGACTAATTGGTACTCGAAGTTATATTCTATGATTTTACTGAAGGTTTTTACTATGGTTTTATCATCAACGCAGTACTTTAGCAGTGATGCGCGTTCAAACAAAGAGTCAGAGACATACACAGATATTTCTAAAAATTATTGAAACGTATCTGGGGGCCTACCCAAGTTGCTTATCGACAATCACGCAAATAGAAAACGAAAAAATTTATGGAGATGACATATCTGAACGCTATATCACGTGATTTTAGCAACTTGGGTAGGCCTCCTGGTTACTTATTTCTAGGCACCTTGAACAATTGCTTTACAAAGTTCTTAAAAGTACAGACAGGTAAGAATCACATTCCTAGTATATATATAAATAAATGTATAAACGACATAGATAAAGTACGTTATTTTAAAATATTGTAAAATAATATAAGAAAATAACATCTATTTATTTATTTTAGGGTCGTCAACATTTATTTTAATGGGGAGTTCCCTGACAAATACCCATCCCGTGAGGCAGCTGAGGATGGGTTATGTCCGATTGGCACAGACTAAAACCCCATGGTGCCTTCATACACCTTATTGGCGGGGGAGCAGGGACTGCCGACTGGCACTGCGTCTGCTCCCCCAAAAGGTCGTCAACATGACAATACATTAGTAAATATATAAAAAGTAGGACTATTATGATTCATCATAAATGTAGTTATATTTGGACACAACCACTGCATGCTCAAACAATAATTTTAATACTAATAAAAGTATATTACATATTTGAAGATTTAACATAAAAATACAAAAACAAGGAAATTGAAACAGTAAGAGAAATAAAATATTAAAACTAATTGATACTTTAAAATTATATTTTAATATATTAGGCATATAAAAAAGTAACAGAAAGAGAAAAAAAAACTTAACCAATTAAAACTGTATTTTGTGAATAGACTGATATGCCTCTATCGCTGTTTTGAAATGATTTCGTTGAGTAAAGAACATGCGTGGTTTTATGGAATGAGGTATATGACCTAGATATTCTATTTACCGGAGAGTAAAAGCCTAAATTAGTACATGAATGTGAAATGTAAATATGTCGTATTTAATAGATCTCGGAAGCTTAGCAGGAATTTTAAATTTAATATAACATACCGCAAGTGACCGTAGCAAGAGCGAGGAATGCTAGGATTCTCATATTACTTCGAGCTATTTTACGTTTTTCAATGAGCATGGCGTACTGTGTGTGCAAGAGTGGCAATGACTCTGAGAGCGTCACGTTAGCAGTTTTATATTTATAGACACGTAATGAAGAGATTTTTCTCCTAACCTATAAACCAGTCAAGGCCAAAGAGTTAGTAATGGCACCGCGTACTGTGCAAGAGTAGCAATGACTCTGAGAGCGTCACGTTAGCAGTTTTATATTTATAGACACGTAATGAAGAGATTTTTCTCCTAACCTATAAACCAGTCAAGGTCAAAGAGTTAGTACTTTACTCCATGGCGCTTAATCCAAATAAGCCGACTAACAGGAATATTTGTGGGCGTAGTCGGCTTCTCCGGTTATTCGTAAGTAAAGATCATTAAAGACCAAGTTTCAGGAATCCAGTATGTTAACTCTACCCTCTCAATACATTCTTGATTTTTTTTATATCAAATGCAAACGAACTGATGAGTTACTAAGTGATCACCACCGTCCATAGACACTAGCAACACCAGGGGAGTCGCAAGTGCGTTTCTAGCCTGTATATGGGGAGGGGAAAGGAAAGGCAGGTAGTCCTCCGGCGCTCTCACTGACCAACGAAACGCAACAATACGAGCTCCATTACTTCACGTCGGTGTTTCAGTGAGAAGGTGGTACCCTGGGTGAGCTGACCTATTCATGCAGAAACCAGTAATGGCTTTAGCGTGGTTGATTTAATGGTTGATATTTTAGTGTATATCCGCAAGAACCTTGAAAACCTGGATTTCGTAAGAAACCGGCATGATCTAAACACTAGAAACTTTAGTTTTATGTTATACAATAAATTCCCTAAGCATATAACCGATTTGCCGGATTGTGAGTTTAAGCACCATGTCAAGTGGGTTTTGGTTACAAAACGCTATTATAGAGTGAATCAATGTGTGAACGATTATGATATCTAGAATTTACTCATCCCTATCTCTATATATTTATCTACTACCTTTAAAGAGAAGTTCTTGTATATTTTTATATTGTTATATAATTATTCAGGATCTAAGAAACGGCGTCTGTAATTTCCGTGAAACTTGGTATGTAGGTGGTTTCGGGAAGGATAAGTCGATCATTTCATTGATAGAAAACTCTTTTATCTAAATTTTCAAGCAATGAAAAAATATAACTAGAATATAAAGGTAAATTTCGTCGTCGCTGTCAAAACAAAAATAGCTCAGATGGAAATCGGCTGCTTCGAAAATCCGTCTAACCCCAGTTCAAATCCAAGTAACAGCAAAAGAGACACGTTTTTTAAACTTTCTACATTGTTGCTCCGCTCCTTTTCGTCGTAACATGCTTATAGTCTTCCTTGATAAATGAGCTATGCCGTCATTCAAATTACAATAACTTTTGACAAACACTAAGTTATTCTCGAAGATATGCTTTATAATTTTACTGTGAACCCAGTACTTTAGCAATGATGCATGTTCATACAAAAAGACAGACAGACATATAGACATTTGTAATAATTATTGAGATGTATTTTATTAATTATTCCTAGACACCTGCAAATTTTTTTTTAACAAAAATGTAAAAGATACAGACCCTTTAGATTTACATTTTTATTATATGTGTAGATAAAAGTTATTGTAACTTTCTTTTTTTTTATTGTAGCACGGCAAAATGACTGCACTATGCCTGATAGTAGGCACAGTGCAATCCAAAAATAATAGCGACCACCAATTGACACACTACCCATCGCCGGTCGCCACTATCATGCCGGCCTGCAAAAAGCTAGATATGCACAGACTGATCCCGAAACGCGGCCCGCAGAAACGAATCACTATTACGAGCTTTTTCGCCATATACATGGTGGTTGCGACCCAGTCAGGCTGTAAAACCCTACCACCCCGCATTTGCCATTGCCTCGTTCGTTCTTCAGCAGGGTGCACCACGTGCAGGTGAAGTTAGCCTGGGTGTCTCAAGTCTTATGATGTTATTTGACACCCCTTACCCCTTATGTAACAAAGTTGAAACTGGAAAAGCGGCACTACCGGATTAGCGGCATAATACTAGTCCATATCAATTTGATACAGTAGCATTGTTGAGAACAATGTATAAGAATACAAAAGATATCGTACACAGTTACATTTTGTGAACAATGTTCCTATGTCAATAGAAACAGATGTCTCTGTAAATTAACTTTTTGAATTGAGGTAAAGATAAAATTTATTCTTCTCTGATCTGTAGTGAGAGACGGGTTCCAATAAAATAAAGCTATTAATTTCCGTTTACGTTAATAATAATTAGCACTTTCTGTAGAACGAAGAGTCAAAATGAAGATATTCCTCGCGTTTTTAATGTTATTAGCTGTAGTTAAAGCTGATGATGACGATGAAGGTAAGATTTGGTTATATTTTAGTATTTACTAGGTTATTTTTTTCATTTATAGTAATATTAAAACGCGAAAGTAATAATCTGTTAAATGTTTGTGACTAAAGCCTTCTAAACCGATTACATTTAAATTCGGTGTAAATGTAAAGGCAATTAATGACTTCGTAATTATATCCCGAATCAAATCAAATCAAAAAAATCTTTATTCGATTTAGGCACTAATAATGCGCTTATGAATGTCAAAAACTACCACCGGTTCGGAAAACAACCCAGCCATCGAGAAGAACCGGCAAGAAACTCGATCGTGTACATTATTTTTACATACATTTTTAATACATTATACAGCTTATAGTGGATGCACAGAGAGGAGTCAATTCTAGACATCACTATCGTTCACATACTAATCCACTCTATAATATCCTTTTGACACTAATACCCGCTTGACGTGGTGCTTAAATTTGCAGTCCGGCAAATCGGTAACGTGTTTTGGGACTTTATTGTAAAACCTAACACTTACCTAAGAAACTATTACTGGTTCTACTAAGTCTGAAACATAAGACGACCAGTTTATAACAGTTTTGATGATGTTTTGATGAGTAGTATAAAAAATAATTGCCAGAACATAGGTATTTGTCAAAGCATCTTGGCTGAACCCTGTTCGGGTGAAGCTAAGAAGCTGTATGATCTGGTAATGATACCTCATCAGCGACTCTCATGATAGACCTAGAAAGATCAGGGAACTATGAGACTGATATGTTCGGTGGAATAAAAGCTTCTACAAACAATGTAAAATTAAAAAAAAAAACCCCGAATGTCTAATTCACAAGTACAGCTTTGGTTAATTCAGTCTTTGAAGTATTGTGAATTACCGAATTCTAAGTTTGAGTTATCTATAATCACCTTTCATTACAAAAGTCCGGTACCAACGTTGATATATAAAAACTTAAGATGCAATGTCAGATCCAAGATGTAGTTAACGCCTCAAAATCGTCCGCATAAAATGAGTGTACAATTTAGAATTCTGAACTCAATTTTATTTTTCTCTCGTCGTCGCGTCTTTGGACTTTTTGTACACTTCTTTTTTAAGCTAATAATTCGCGTAAGGATGAAATTGTAAAAATATAAGTTTATATTATAACTATCTGATACCTTTAAACGAGCAATTCTTGTATATTTTTATATTTGTATATATTTAGGATCTCGGAAACGGCGTTAGCTATTTCCGTGAAACTTAGTATGTAGGTGGTTTCGGAGACGATAAATCGATCTAGCTAGATTTAATTCATACAAAACTTTTTTTAACTGAGTTTTCAGAGTATAAAAAAATATAGCAAGAATATAAAGGTAAATTTCGCCGGCGCTGTCAAATAAAAAATAGCTCAGATGGAAATCGGCTGCTTCGAAAATTCTTCTAACCTCAAGTCGAATCCGAGTGACAGTAAAAGAGATTTTATTTTAATGTTCTTTTTTTTATAAAAATGATAATTATGTAAGGCAGCACTAACAGTTTATTTTAGTTTAAAAATGTTTCTAAAGAACCGAGCTCGGCTCGGTCGCCCAGGTTCTAACTACTTAGGCACATCGGTGAGTTTTTGGAGACGATTTTTTAGAGTTACTTTTATTCAACACTGTGTATCTTGGGTTTTTATACATATATCAATTGGTACCAATCAGCGCAAATAATGTATCTGAATGATATGTGCAACAATATGTTTGTATCTACCCTAACTATCATATATATAATTTAGAAATAATTTATATTGTTCGCAGGCCCCTGGAATGGTGGTTTCCGACGTAAGTCCTTAACATAATTTGATATATTTTTTTTTCGACTTAAACTTTGAACCAGAATCTCATATGATCGATGTGTTGAAACCTATTCACGTTATTATGTAATTAATAGAATTTTAACTAGTATTACGTGAAACTAGTTATGGCACGGTAGAGTAAAATTTTTGTTGTTCATTAAACGTAATATAGGTATGTATTTATATGTATGTGTAGGTAGGTATGTATAAGTGTCTATCTGGGTTTGGTAATATACCAAAATTAATAAATACATAGTTTATAATTTATGAGCATTTCCATATACATATATTATGGAATTCACACATTTGTAACTATACTTTTGAAAGTATTAAAACAAACTTTAAATTCGGTTTTCTTGGTTGTTTATTAGTATTTGTTTTGATATTATTATTTTATATGTTAAATGTGACCATAAAGTGTCATATCCTAGAATACTGCCAGTGTCTAAACAGTCACCTGGTATATATGCATATAATATAATACATCTAGGCCAAAGAAGCTTCTCTTTCTGTGCGCGTACATACTGATAAAAGGAAGGTTTTTTTTCATATATACTTCCTTATTACCCCCAGCCTGGACTTAACCTTTGACATGTAAGGAACTCCCTTGTAAAATTTGATGCATCTATATCCACCAGCTTATGTGATGCATCTAACTGTTTACAGAGGTTCACATTCTCTTCTTCCATAGACCAATTTCAAAATATACCTGGTTCTGGTAGACCCCCTGCAACTACATTTCTACCATATAGTCATGTTTTTACAAGTAACAGTCGCTAAGCTTCTTGAATTATTATCTGCCTACACTGATAGGTGAAGTCAAGCCAACATTTTAGTTGTTCACTATCAAAAGCAGAAATTTTTTTGTTGACCCCGCTTACGAATTGCGAACCGCCATTTTCTTTTGTCACGCCAACGTAGACCCCGTCGAGTCTCCCGTGGGCCCCTGGAGGTCCACCTAAACCACTTTGGAAACAAAAGTTGTAAAGAATTTTATTTTACACTAGCTGACCCGTGCAACTTCGTCTGCATCAAATTGGTTATCACTGGTTTCAATTGTATTTTTAAAAGCGATAAAATTGAATAAAACTGACACCCGATTGCAGCCACAACTACCGTTTCCAATTGTGAATCCTAACTATCCCCGGTCTCACTCAAACATATACCCAGCTTATATGTGATTTTTTATGTGAAACATCTATAGGCGCACCCTAAACTTAAATCGGCCATGGCGACGTTCGTGGTGATTACACACAAGCTTCGCACTATTAACGACCCTATCAGTAAAGCATAAGATTCAAATTATTTTTCTAAACTATTATAATAAAGAGGAATCGTAGTATTTTTGTATGTTA
>JACEII010000753.1:0-17274 GCA_014332785.1 Antheraea mylitta
TTTTTGTATATAATTTGTGATATGTTTTTTATAATCAGGGTGGGACATCATATGGCAGGCTTGCTGGTAAATAATAAGTTGATTTTTTTTATCGTTCAAACCATTAAGAGTTTAGTAAGTATAAGAAAATGCCTGCCAAATATATCAAACAACAGTTTCACTCAATCCATGCGTGCGAAGCAGGGAGTGACAACTAATTTCTTATAATTTAAAATCAGCCGTACAATATTTTGTACGCACTGCGTTGTGATATACAGCAAATACAAAATAAACATGGTCGGTTTAGTAAATTTGTAGTCCGGTGAAGCTGTTAAGACCTGGCTGGGTCAATAGCGTAGTCAAACTGAGAAAAAAAAATGAATAAATGATTCACGTATGTATAGAATAAATTTGGTTAAGACGAACCTAGCGCCATCTATTATGAAGTAACATCAGTAATTTCGTTTTGTTTGAAGTACGAATGACCGTTGAATAATTTGGATATTGTTAATTAAAAAAGTACTAAAATCTACTACTGGGAGTGTAAGGTCAGGAAGATGTAAATTTGAGATCATATATATGTTTGATGGCATATAACAAAAAAAAACACATAATATAAAATCTAGATTGGGACACCCTAATTACCTACAGGCATAAAATTTACTTAACGATCTATTCTCATACCTACCAAATATACCTTAAAATTTTATAAAAAACGGTCTAGCCGTTTCGGAAGACTTCGAACACAAACAGGGAAGATAAAAATGTGCATAAAATGTATTTAAGTTGATAATTATTATTACTGTATACGTCTAAACGCTTTAGAATTTTATGTCACCTTTTTTTAGAACATAAAATGAGTATAGTGGGCTATCCTTAAAATATAGATAGATATATGCCCTCACAGACCTTTTTGTAGATCTATATTGTCTCTGTTGTTACATTATTTACACCTGGCTAAAAACAAAAAGAAAAATGTGTCATGTCATTGTCATTATATGAAGTCGTCAATACATTTTGCAATGGACGTCACTTTCTTTTATTTTAACCTATACATACAAAAGTAAACCTTATTACATATACCCAACATACATTGTTATATCTCAAAAGAAATTAAGAAGCGTTTTCTATGAAAGCTCCCAGGTGGTATGACTTTTTCCGACTTGTCCAACAATTATCGTTATATTTTAACCAATCTATATGAAACCTACATAAATTTATATACTAAAACGTTCCTCGTGAATTGCTTTATCCACTGGTGAAAACGGAATGAAGATCCGTTCAGTTGTTTTTGAGTTTATCGCGAACAGACAGACAGACAGACGCGGCGGGGGACTTTGTTTTATACTATGTAATGATTATGTAAATATTTCGAAATAAAATTATCCAACGGAGATAACGTTTGAGGTTAATTAATTAAAAGTGAAGATTTAATCTGTATAGCTTATAAGTTTACTTCAATTATTATAGATCAAACCGAAAATAATAGCTTTCGGTATGAACTATTTTGAAATAAATGAAAAAAGGTTAAGGTACAAATATTTTTGTGAAGTTAATTACATCGATATTACAACAGTCGAAACTATGTAGGTATATACATATAGTACTAAGTAAAGTACATATATATCTATATCTTAATCTTGTTTCCATACTGAATTTAACTCTATAAAAAATTTTAAGCAATATCGTAATTAGTTGAATGAGTTTTCGATACCAAAATTCCTCGTTGTCACTGATCGGTACTTTAGTTAATTAAAATAATTGAACAACTTCAAAACTAAATAAATGTTTAGACTTTGCGTTACAAAAGTGACATAGGTAGTTGACAAATAAAAACTATAAGGATAACTTTGCTGCATATCGTATAATTAACAATAAGATCCACGTGAACGTAATGCAGTATTAATACATCGAACAATTACATATTCTATAATTTAATCACTGACATTTAAAATATTGCCAATTATGAATATGGGAAATTATTTATAGTTTATTGTTGTTATAATCAGTTATAATAGATTTCACAGAACACAGTTATTGACGTGCTAATTGGGAGACACTCTTAGTTGATTAACTCTATGTATATAACAATAATAATCTGTGATTATCAATTATATTAACCAAGGGAATCAATAGCTGGAAGCTATTGATTACCAACATATGTATTATGGTAAGTGATGTTGTTATAACCCATAGTTATGACGTGAAATTACATTATTAACTCTTCATTCAAATCTACACTAATATTTAAAGCTGAAGAGTTCGTTTGTTTGGTTGATCGCGCTAATCTCAGGAACTACTGGTCGAATTTGAAAAATTCGTTCTGTGTTAGATAGCTCATTTACCAAGGGAGGCTGTAGGCTATATATCTACACGCTAAGACGGTTTCACTACTTTCTTATGTATTGTGAGTGAAGCATTAAGGGTGGTATATAGTAGGTTAAAGTTTCAGGTTTGTTTCTGATGATAAATCTCATCCTATTCGACACACTGTTAGTATTCACATATCTAATGTACACGTTACATGTTACATTAGATAGCGTGCGTGTCGTACTTACAAATATTTTTAAAAGAGCATTTCTGCAATGTAGTAGTAATAGAGTAGGTGACTCATAATTTTACGTATCTAAAAAAACGCGTGCGTTGCCACGTGTAACCGCTAGTATAACACAAAAGTTAATTAATATTTTTTGTCATTAAACATTATATGCTTGGTTTATTATGTACATCTAAACAAAAATAAAGTGTCTCCTGTTTGTCAAAGCTAATTAACAAAACTAGCCAACAGAAGGTTTTTGAAACGATCATCTACTAAATGCAATATACTAAATATTATTACGGTTTTCTATACAATTTCGGTAGTGATAATAAAAATACATTTAATTAAAAAAATAAAAACAGCCCAAAGTTCTTTCACATAGAACTCGTAATATATTAAAAAACAAAACATTTTCACGTGAAGTAAATCACGGATAAAAGCTAATATTCGTCGATGTTAGTATAAAGATTAAGAGAGGGGAGCATAAGTTTTCTAAATGAATTTACCATTCGGAGCCAACATTTTTCAACAATTATATAGTATGATAGTGATATGATATAAAAGTTATGTAGATCTAAGTGTAATGAATGAATAAAGGTTCATATAATAAGTAATTAATTAGACCGTCTATACCTATTCAAGCTCGATAAAGAGATTGATTGTTTCCTGCGAGATCTCGCTATCAACTTGATTTAAGACATATACACGCGTAACTAAAGTGTACCTACTATACGTTCTTTAAACAATTTACTGGTATTTTATCGTAGTTTTATTTTGATTGTTAATCCTTCTAAAGTTTTAATATATCGCTATACGTAAACTAATTCATCACAATGTACATATTAATATACAACGGTGAAAATACAAAAACAGTGACTAACTAAGAAGAAAAACAACATAAACAAGTTTTACAAACATGTTTCTCTCCTGTTTCTCATTTTACCACGTTCATGGCATCCTAATAAATTATTTCCTATGACAAAGATCAACGCATTAATAACATTCTCGATGAAGAGGCTCGACATTCTTTAAGACATACACAGTACAAATATAGTTAATTTAAACATTACATAGTAAACATACACATAGTTCATAATACATACACATACATTTTAGTAGTGGTAGAGCCACGCTGAAGCTATTATTGGTTTCAGCCTGAATGGGTCGGCTCGTCCGGGGTAGCACCACCCTCTCACAGAAAACCGACGTGAAGTAACAGTGCTTATATTGTTGCGTTTCGTTCGGTCAGTGAGAGCGTCGGAGACCCATCTCCCCTCACCTCCCTTCCCCTCCCTTCCCCTCTCCTCTTCCTTCCCCTCCCCCTTTCTCTCCATTCCCCCAACCACAGGCTGGCAACGCACTTGCGACTCCTCTGGGGTTGCTAGTGTCAATGGACGGCGGTGATCGTTTAACGACAGGTGACCCGCGTGTTCGTTTGCCTCCTATATGACATAAGAAAAAAACATACTTTAGTAAAGTATAATTAATTTACGAACATTGCAGACACAAGCCGAGTGAAGAAATACTTTTTATACGTCGAAAGAGCGCAAAAACCTCATAAAAACTTCATCTATCTAATACCTTTAAACGAGCAATTCTTATATATTTTTATACTTGTATATATTCAGGATCTCGGAAAAGGCGTCATCTATTTCCGTGAAACGTTGGATGTAGATAGTTTCGGGGATGATAAATCGATTTAGCTAGATTTTATTCATAGAAAACTTTTTTAACTAAGTTTTTAGGCAATGAAAAAATATAGCTAGAATATGAAGGTAAATTTCACCGCCGCTGTCAAAACAAAAATAGCTGAGATGGAAATCGGTTGCTTCGAAAATCCCTGTAACCCCAGTTCGAATCCGAGTGACAGCAGAAGAGATATATTTTTTTATTATTATTTTTTGGAGAAAAATGTTCATTTTATAAGGCAAACCTAACAGTTTATTTTAATTTAAAAATGTTTTTTAAAGAACCGAGCTAGGCTCGGTCGCCTAGGTACTTATATTTACTATAGTACCTGAACGACTCAGCCTAGATAAATTAAAATAAACTGTTAGATTTGTTTTTGCTGTGACTCAGATTCGGACTGTGGTTAGAAGGATTTTCGGAGTAGCCGGTTTCCATCTGAGCTATTTTTATTTTAACAGCGGCGGAGGCCAAATTTACCTCCATAATATAGCTATATTTTTTCATTACCTAAAAACTTAGTTAAAACAGTATTCTATGAATAAAATCTAGCTAGATCGACTTATCATCCCCGAAACTACCTACATACTAAGTTTTGCGAAAATAGCTCACTCCGTTTCCGAGATCCTGGATATATGAAAATATAAAAATATACAAGAATTGTAGTCCATTGAAGCTGTAAAGACCTTGCTGGGTCAATAGCGTAGTCATTTCGAAAAAAAAAATATACAAGAATTGCTCGTTTAAAGGTATTAGATTAGATAGACAGATATATAGATAAATATGGTATAATTTTTAGAACATAGGAAGCAAACGAACAGCTGGGTCACCTGATGTTAAGTGATCACCACCGTCCATAGACAATTGCAACTTCAGTGGAGTCGCAAGTGCGTTTTCAGCCTGCGTTTGAGGGAGGAAGGAAATGGAAGAGGGAATAATGGAGGAGAGAAAGAGTAGAGGAGGGGAGGGTTCTTCCTGCGCTTTCACTAAGCGAACGGAACGCAACAATGCAAGCACTGTTACTTCACGTCGGTTTTCTCTGGGTCGGGTTGTAGTACCCCGGGCGATACGACTCATTCATGCCGAAACCAGTAATAGTTTCAGCGTGGCTCTACCACCTATAAAAAGAATGCAAATAAAAGTATCAAATCTGTTAACTCCCAGTATAAATGTTTGTTTTAACCAACAATCATTAACCACTGGACCGTAAATAAATAGAATCGCTATGACAGAGCTCATACAATGTCCTTTGTTACGTTATTCAATCTTTTTTGTACAAAATAAAACTGTCACCATTTAACGGTACTGTGACATCACAAACTATATGCGAAACAGTTTTAATTAAATTTTATCTCTGTACATATATGAATTGTCTTTTAAAAGTTGTAGTTCTGTAGTCCGGTGAAGCTGTTAAGACCTTGATAAGTCAATTGCGAAGTCAGGTCGAAAAAAAAATTCAAAAGTTTAAGTGAGAACTAATAATTTTACGAAATATCCAAATTTTGAGTAATAATTTTGCAAACTATGAAACTAATTTGAAAGTAGCTGTTGCTCGAGAATTTAATTTATTAAAAAAGGTTTGTTGTATCATGGCTATAGTAAAGTATAACACAAATACTCGTAATATAATAAAGTCTCTATCAGATAATAAAAATTTCATGCAAATCGGTTAAGGATTTGTTTTGGATATAATCGCAGTTAAATATTAGATATCTACTACAATTTTATTTTGTATAAATTGGTTATTACTCGCGGCTTCTTTCCCTATCATGTTGATTGATCTATGTCCCTTTGAAATACTACCTTTTATGAATATCCATTTCTAACTTCTGAAAAACGTGTATTTAAAATTTCATGACGTTCGGTTGAATAGTTAAGGCGTCTAAGCGTAACAAACAAACAAACTCACATTTATTATTATATCCATAATATTATAGTAAGGATGATATCATAAGAAATTAGATTGCTTAATTTCTATTACATTAAACTTTTCCTTACTAATATTGTAAATACGAATTGATTTTGTTTATTACAAAAAATTACCTACATAAGGCTATTTTTATTCTGAAATGAGTGCTGTTCCTGAGGGATTGGCCAAATCCAAATTATTGCGAGTCAAGCCGTGAACAAAAGCTAGTGAGCTATAATGTTAAACATCTATTAATGATAAAAAATTTGTACTTATTAATGTACGTAACAGGTACTTCTACGAAATCGTGGAAAGGAAAGGAAAATTGACTGCACGAAATCATACTATGCTACATTTACATGTCAGTTTTAATGATGAGAATCAAAACTATTTCCATATTTCGTTTTAACTTACTTTTTACCGACTTCAAAAAAAGGAGCAGGTTCTCAATTCATCTGTATTTCTTTATGTTATGGTTTTGTGCCAACCGAAAATCATATCATATACATAGGTACAAAGTAGGGATGTTAAAAAATAATCGATTTTTAATTTAATCGATTATTAGTTTATTTTAATCGATTTTTTATTATTTATGTTTAATATTAATCGATTTTTTTAAAATCGATTATATAAATTACGCATTTAAATTGATTTTCATAAACATCTATGCGACGGATGAAAAAAAATTCAAAATAAGCTCATTATTATTTGCAATTGAAGAGTGAGCATAGTAAGATAATATAATTGTAAAAAATTAAAATGTTTTCTAGCCGCAAAACACCTAAAAACGGTAGGCGAAAGTATTTTATAACGAAAAAAAATAATATGCATGTACTGTTCGATAAAATGAAAAATTTTGTAGTGAAACTACAAATTTAAAAAGAACATAGAATGAAAACATCCCTCAGCCTTACAAGTAGCCTGAGTTACTTACTATATCTTATAATTATTGTTGTGGTTCTTATGACAGCCAAATACCGCTCTCTGTTGCAGTCCGGTGAAGCTGTTAAGACCTTGCTGGGTCAATAGCGTAGTCATTTCGAAAAAAAAAAATACCGCTCTCTGTAAAATTAAATATTTAAAAAAAACTAAAAAGGGTTCTGTTATGCGAGTACAATGCACTTCAACATATTCACTAAAAATGTCTTATGGTAAACTCGACATCGATAAGTTTACAAAACTATAAATTATTATTGAAATTATTCAATAAACAAATTCTTCAATTTTAATTTTGTCAATCACACTATAATTAATGTGAAAATTTAAAAGAGAACTTCATTGTTTTGAATGTTAAAGTTAGAATTAATAATGTTGTCATTTTGTTAGGATGTTTATCATTTCATTTTTATTACGATATAATGTTTGATAGTACTGAAAATTTCTATGGTATTAAGTTTCTATATTTTTTACTTTGAAAGTTTAAAGGAACATTCACTTTTATTTTGTTTTGAACTGGTTATTTTTGATACGTAGTATTTTATTTGACTCTTAATCTGATAAATTGTTATTTTGAATCTTTAGGTTTATTATACGAATATAGAAAGCAAGTCTATTTTTAAATATTAGAAAAGTCGATTTTTTCAGAAATCGATTATTTATTTTCAATAAAATCGATTTTTGACAAATCGCTTATTATTGTAAAAAGAAAAACCGATTCCTAATTAATCGATTTTTTTCCATTAATCTCACATCCCTAGTATAAAGGCACCGACTTCCAGCCCATCTATAGGTAGCACACATATTCATATGTTTTATTTAATTTGGTTAATTTAATAAACTGTTTATTTTCCGCTTTTTAGTGCCTTATTTTTATGCCTTTGATTAACATTGAAGTAGGTTAATTTTTTTTTTGAAAATTCACTTTTTCTTAAGTACAAGTAATTTTTTCACCTGACTATACACTGTTGACCTGATCAGCCTCTACAGCTTCACCGAGTTAACAGGGTGAGCGTTATGAGCTGCTTAGCGACCAGCTCAAGGGTGCCAAAGTAGCCGTAATCTTAGCTTTCCTAATAGATTTTTAAATAGAAATACATATACGAATTAGTAAGGGACATACGTATATCAAGCATGTGTGTCTCACGAAACCAAACATGAATTTTGTATCTGTCATCTTAGCTTTACAAAACTAATCAAGTTTAAAACAATTTACAGAATCGTAGGAAATGAAGGAATTATTACGAAGGACTTTTTTTCTGACTAACACTTTTGACCACACGCTACTGGCTTTTACAGCTTTACCACAATAAAACAAATGTCTAAAAAAAGTATTGCTTATAAAATATAAAATATGGTGATTAAATATGTAGTCCAGTGAAGCTGTTAAGGCCTTGCTAGGTCAATAGCGTAGTCAGTTCGAAAAAAAATGTCGATTAAATGTATTGAGCCTAATTAAACAAAGGGAATAGTGTAGTAATTGCTGTGACTACAATATCAGTTATTGCGAACAATGTTTTTTTAAACAAATATTACGTAGGTAGGTAGTATACGTAATTACATGGGAAAATTGCAATGGTACTATAATTAATTACATTATTTTAAATGCATGGAAATATATGCACAATTTAGTATAGAAGAAGACTAGAGAATTCGTCTTCGTGAAAATGTGTTTTTTTTTTGTTAATGAGGACGAAGAGTTTTGTTTCAATTAATTCTGACCTGTTTTTTTGTATACTCTTTTCGTCGTTACTACTAAATACTTAAAAAGATCTTTCGGCCAGTAAAAATATCTTCAAAATCACTTCAGCCGTTTTGCTGATTAGCCCTAACAATCAACAGACCCTTTTATCTCATTTCTTTATACTTATGTATCTATAGGTCGTATTCTCGATAGGGTTTTTACTAACTCATTAAATCATCCTATTTTGAACTCCATATTTAACCTCCATTTAAGAAAATACTTTCTCACTTCTTATCAACTTTATACAAGAAAATGCTGACCACATTTTGATGCATCTAGTTCTTCTGCTCTATAAGTCGTGTTATATCAGTCAATCTTAAGGGTTTTTTTGAGTAGATAACTAAAATCATATCTTACTCGAAAGATAATGGCTTTTAGAATAAAGCTGGCGTGTGTAATAATTATAAATGTGTAACAAATGTATCGAGTAATAAATAGTTTTAAACGTCACTTGAAAGAATACTCTGTTGGTCACACGTTGTTATAGCAATTCGCAATAGCTATTGATTTAATCAATTATTTACGTATTTAAATTTTTTAATGCCTATGAATTTTGTGTGACGGATAATGGATATGATTAATTATAATCACTATATGAAAGTAGTAGAAAGAAATATTGTTTTCAGCAAATTAACCTACTTTGGAATGTGGACGGTTTAATATTAAATATATATTTTCAACTTTAGATTTTCTCATATACTTGTCAAGATTTATTTCTCTCAATAAAATAGTATCTTACTGTATTCAATACTAGCTTCTGCCCGCGACTTCGACCGCGTGGAATAGTTACTTTAGGCTAACGTTAGCGTTTATTATTCTGTTTGTTTTCACTCATCTCCGATACGTTTGAAGCAATTTTGACGGGACTTTTACTGACAAATAGCTAATGTTATAAAAAGTAACATAATACTTATTTTAGAGTATCAACATAGGCAGCGGAAATTCTCAGAATAAAAAAAAAACGAATTTGAAATATACTTCATTGGTGCTCCGCTCCTATTAGTCCTAGCGTAATGATATACCTATCGTCTTCTTTGATGAATTAGCTATCTAACAATGAAAGATTTTTTCATCCGACCCATAGTTCCTGAGATTAGTGCATTCAACCTACTAAACAAACAAACCCTCCAGCCTTACAATATTTGTATAGATTACTACTCTTCTCTCGAACTTAATTCCAGTCGTCATTCAAATTACAATAACTTTTGAAAGAGGACCTATCTTGATCAAACATAAAATTAGTTAGTTCTGAGGATATGCTTTACGATTTGTAAAGCATAATGTAATTTGTAAAGCCTGAGATTTTATTGTGAACTCAGTACAGCAGTGATGCGTGGACATACAAACAGATAGACAGACATTTGTAAAAATGATTGACATATATTGTATTTATTACCTGCAACAATTTTTTTCCCGAAAATCAAAAAAGTACATACAAGTGAGATTTGAACAAGAACCCTTGCATTTTTAGAATATTTATATTTTATTTATTCTAAGACGAGTATTTCATAAGCTATAGAATGTTGAATTTATATAATTTTAACATTGTATTAAAAATCCCCTCAGAACTCCATCTATACATCAAAAGACGAACTAGTTTCTAAACTGCAAAATACAGTAGCACCATCTCTAGGGGCGGCCAGTATTTGCAATACAATGCGCCCCCGTCTGCAACCCTCGTCTGCAAGCGGGGTGACAAATAACTATGTATGTATCTTGGCACGTATTTACATCGCTGTGGTGAGTTATTTTTGTTTTAATTTTTTTTGTGTTTTATAGTTTATACTTCATAATTGATTAGTTTGAAGAACTGTAACTTCGCGTTGTTATAATAAATACAATACCCTTAATAGATGCTTAAAAAATAAATCTTTTATCTCAATTCTCTGAAATAAATAAATAATTAAAGTTTATATATAAGTACAAAAATCCTTAATCTCATTATGTACATTTATACAATTAACCCTAGTGACGCGGGAAAAAAATACTGTCTACAATTCTCTGTAAGAATCTCATCTCGGGCACGCTCCAGCAGTTTCGCCTGGGGATCAAAAGAAAAAGTTAGCTAATACGCAGTTACGTTACTTTTTCATACAATTTCTGGAACAAGAACTTTAATAAAGCCTTCATAACGGTATCATTTATTTTAAACATACAGATATGTTCACTCCTTAAATAGCTATATAAAATTATTTATTTAAATAATCATTATTGTTTATCTATAGTAACTAGTGGGCGCCCAGTGGTCGACATTCGACTATAGTTAATTGATTTTTTAAAGTTTGAACTTTATTAGAGTTCTTTTGTCAAAGGTTAATAATCAAAGGTTTTCATCATGGCTACTCAGTTATTTGCCATTTGCCATGATCTTTATTATATAATCATTAAAAGAAATCTATGAAAATGAAAATTAATTATAAATTGAAAACAAAAACCACGTGGTAAAACTCAAATTTTAACCAAATATAACTTTAAGAAAATAAAGAAATTTATCGCAACCCATGATACAATTTTCAATTAATTTTACATGACACCATGGGGTGGTATTTCTGGGTGATATTGAATTAAATGTAGTCTGTTCATTATGAGAAATAATGATATGCCCAATATCATCGTTTGGAAAAGTAATGGATGCACAATACAATCAAATGGTGAATCCAAGACAAATACGTTTTTAATACTACCATTAGCTTTCGAAAATAAATTCTTTTTTGTTGTTACATGAGCTTGAGTTGGAACATTGTAACCGCGGAGGATGTCATGGATTACTTTTGTGAACAAAATACACATTTTGATTATACAAAGTATTATTTGGCTCATTTTTTTTATTAAATCATCATTTGAAGTGAGTTCACCATAAAAATAATAAACATTACAATAATAGTTACATTTTATAAGATCATTGTTGAATTTAGGATGAAAAATGGTAATTGGAACATAAGAGTTAAAAATACATACAGTCGAGCATAGCAATCTCCTTCACAACCTCTTTTGAACTTCGTAATTATTGACGGCTGTCAAAATGTCTTTTTCATTTACATGTATGTATATGTCGTGTAAAATTCAAGCATTAGTGTGAGTAATGTTTATTTTAATTAATTTAACGTATTCTAATGCATTTTATATAAAATAAATAGCTTTCTGTACTTCTCCGCCATATAAACTTTAACTATGCCAAATTCCAAGTTCACCCGTCGATGGGAAATAGGTTAAAAAGGGGTACAATTTTTTTGCCTTACGTATTAGTATATGGATATTATAAAGAGGTAAAGTTTGTGAGTTTGTGAATTTGTGACGTTGTTAGGGGGTAATCTCAGGAACTACTGGTCTAATTTGTTTTTTTTTTTTTTTTTCTCGAACTGACTACGCTATTGACCTAGCAAGGTCTTAACAGCTTCACCGGACTACTAAGGCGAGCGCTTAAGGCACTCAGCCGATTTTATAATGGTAACTAGCTCAAGGGTGCACGGCACACCTCGGCTTGGCCGTTACCCGTTGCATGCAAAAATCGCGACCTAACTTAGCTAACCTAGCTAACTATTCATATATGTTTGAGTTGTGGAAACGTATATGAGTACCAGCATATCCGCCTCAACAACTCCTCCATATATATTTTTATCGGAAAATTAGGAAAGTTTTTTCAGTTCGATAAGGGAAAAAATCTTTCACAAAATAACCCTTCCACAAAGATGTGTAGCGTGTAGGCGTGCACGTGTGTGGAGGTGATCGTGTAGTGTTGTAGCAGTGATGTATGGGTGTGTCACCGTATCGCGCAAGCAACGTACTCAAGGGCTCCCTGCCGAGGGATCGAACCTAGGCTTGAGCCGCTGCCGTGGGAGGCCTAATCGAGTGTGCGGGAGCGAAGTTAACCCCCAAACCGCGGCGGCGCGATCTGTGGTTACGCGGGCGTGGGCGTGAGCACGCTATGTTACGTGGGACAGGCTGGTACTGATCGTTCGCTGACGTGATATCGTCGGGAGGGTCGGTAAAAATGTGTCGCGGACGTATTTTATAACGCCCAGCGTTGGGCACGGGTTCGTAAGTAGTGGCGGATACCATTAACGGACTGGGATGAAACGCGGTTCGCTCGAAATGGCTAGTAGTGAGTGATTTAATATACGCCCAGATGGACGGCATCTCCAGGTCCCTGTGGAGATCCGCCTTCCGGACGTACCAAGGAGTACCGGTGATTTTACGCAGAACCCGGGTCTGCAGTTTCTGAAGATTATCGAGATTATTCGCGTGGGCGAAAACCGAACAACTATACGTCATTACCGGACGAATACAAACTTTATATATTGTGAGCTTATGTCTGAGGGACAGTTTGCTCTTCTGGCAGAGTAAATAATGGAGGCGACCCAAGACCATAGCGGCTTTGTCTCGCACTCTCTTAATGTGTGGCTCGAATGTTAAATGATTATCTAAGGTGACGCCGAGATACTTGACCTCGGTGGTCCAAGGTATCTCGGAATCGTATAGCCTTATGGGCTTTAACTTATTATCGCGATATCTAGGGTCGAAGAGTATCGCGGCACTCTTATCGGGGTTAATTCCTATTCGCCATCGAAGAAACCAATCACCGAGTGTGCTAACGGCTTTTTCGATGCGATTCCTGAGAATTTTCGGCTGCCAGCCAGAGGCGTAGATGACTGTGTCATCAGCATAACAACCTACCTCGACTCCCGGGAGCTTAGGTAGGTCGCTGATGAACAGGTTGAAGAGGGTGGGCGCGAGAATAGAACCTTGCGGCACTCCTGAGCGTATCGGACGGGGCGATGAGAGTTCGCCGTCTACTCTAAAACGGAAGGTTCTATCGGCTAGATAATCGCGGAGGATATGAACTAACCTATCGGGTATGCCGGCTTGATTTAGCTTGAATATAAGCTCTTTGTGCCAGACCTTATCGAAGGCCTTCGCGACATCGAAAAAGACAGCTATTGTACGTTTCGGATTAGTGTTTCCCACGGGCGGATCCGGCGCCGGATGCGGATCTTTATTGAAATTAGCGAATATGTACTCCGTGAGGCGGAGCACTTGATCCGGACAAGAGTGTTTGGCGCGAAATCCAAACTGCTCGGGTGGAATTAAATTTTGAACGTTAATCGTGACCTGGAGACGGTTCAGAAGGAGCCGCTCGTAAAGTTTCCCTAGTGTATCAAGCAAACTAATCGGACGATAGCTATCGGGAAGCGTAGCTTTCTTGCCGGGCTTGTGAATCCCTATCACTACGGCCCTCTTCCAGACGGCTGGAAAATGGCCCTGGGACATGGCCGCATTGAAGATGCAGACCAATAGAGCTATGATGCGATCAGGAAGGAGCTTCAGAACCTCGTTCCTGATCCCATCGGGACCTGGGGACTTCCTAGGCTTGAGACGCTTGATGGCAGCCGAGACTTCGTCGAACGTTATCGGGGTTAAGGTATCCGCCGGCGGAGACGCGAGTGCATGCTCTACGGCTGTATCGATGGACTCTATGATGGAAGGGTCAGTATTATCAGTGTTTGGCGAACACTGTTTCTCTAAGCTCGCGGCGAGACATTCTGCTTTATCAGAGTTATCGAACGCGGGAGGCAAACCGGGGCCTCTATCTAGAGGGGGCATTGGGATGACCGTATCGGACTTGAACTTTCGCGTGAGAGCCCAGAATGCCAGGTGAGACGGCTGGAGATCCTCCAGAAACCTGTCCCACCTGTCACCCCGGATCTCAGAGATACGAGATTTGACTGCTTTACGTAAGACACGTAAGCGTTCGCGGTTCTCAGCGGTCGGGTAAGCGTTGTGAGCACGAGTCGCGGCGTTCTTTTCCGTGATCAATGCTCTCGCGTCATCAGGGAGTATAAAACGGCGTTCGTTCGCCGCTTGTACCTCTTTCGAGGTCTCCCTGACGGCGGTCTGGAGATAATCGACCAGGGAATCGATGGCCGAATCCGCGTCGGCTTTGGACACCAACACGTCCGGAATACTGTCTAAACTGTTAGGCGACGGACTATTTTTAAAATACTCTCTAAGTTTCGCGTAATCGGCCACTCTGATCGGCGTCGGACTAAAGTCAGAGTTGTGTCCTAACTGTAATAAAACCGGGCGATGGTCCGAGTCGAGTTCGTGTATGACTGATATAAGTCGTACAGGAAGCGCGACATTTTTTAATAAAGCTACGTCTAAAACTGACGGTCGGCAGTTATCTTGATAGTGTGTGGGTTCCGGAGGGGCTATGACGTCAAATGCGAGAGCCTCACCTAGTTCGTCGAGTATCCTCCCGTTGCGAGAGGTACGCGGACTATTCCAGATGACGTTCCCGCAGTTGAGGTCCCCCGCTATAATAACCGAATTACCTAAATTAAATAGCGCCTGCAGATCGGATTCGAGCAATGCTTTATTTGGCGGTTGGTACGCGGAGACAAGAATAATATCAGAGTGGCCCGTCATCGCGACGCGGCATACTGACGCTTCCATATGAGTGAGCACGGGCGGATCTAACGGCATGCAATAAAGCGAACGCCTAAAGTAAATTAACGTGCCGCCCCCGCGGGCGACACGGTCATTTCTAACGATACAGTAGTTCGCGATTCTCGGATTTCGCATACTCGGTTTTAACATCGTTTCCTGGATGAGGAAAACGTCAATCTGTCTGTCGCGTAAAAAGTCAGCTACTAGATCGCGCTGTGTCCGAAGGGATCTCGCGTTAAAAAACGAGAGGCAAAGACCGCGAGGTTTTACTTTGTTCATTCCCGGGAATTTAAAAACTAGTATTTGGGCGATTGTGAACGGACGAGGCGCTGTATGGTGGCTCCGATAGCCGGAAAGCGCGCTAGAGCATTAATGAGTTGTACCCCGCGGGGGTTCTCTTCTACCAGGGCGTAAAAGGCGAGCACCTCCTGCATGTCGTGCTCTATAAGAAGTTGCTCCATCCAATCAAACTTCTCCTCGAGAGAAGAAGATGATGAAGGAGCCTGGGTCGCCTTAGGTGGCGGCGCCAGAGGCCTTGAAGAGGCCTGAGGCTGAGGTCTGGGGGCCCAGGGGGCCATAGGGGCCCGCCCGGGCTGGGCCGCGCGCGGCACAGAGGGTGGCGAACGCGGTGTAGGTGCGGGCGCTACCGGGGCGCGGGAAGCGCCCGGCAGGCCCGGGAAGGCCTCCACGGACATGAGAGGTGGAGGCGGACGGCGGGCGGCGGGTGCAGACGCCCTGGGCGCCTGCCTCGCCTGACGAGGGCGTTGTGTGCGCGGCGCGCGGGGACATCCGCGATAGTTCGCGGGGTGACCCGCGTTACCGCAGAGCACACAACTGGGAGGGTCGGGAGTGCCAGGAACGCGCTCGCACTCCTTCGTGGCGTGGTCTCCCAGGCACTTGACGCACCTGGGGCGAAGATGACAATTCTTCGCGGAGTGGCCATAACTTTGGCAGTTATGACACTGCGAAGGAATGTGGGTCTTGCGTGGAGGCTCAACGGTGATCCCGTTGAGGCCACACACAGACGTAAGAGAGAAAATGGCCTTGCCCTCCTGCGACCGGTCGAGGATGGCGAGAACCATATTATATGGTTTGCGGTTGCGTGGGTGGTACATACGATGTACCTCACGCACTGGGTATTTATTCTCCTTAAGGGAGAGAGTGACTTCCTCGACCGAGATTTCGGCCGGGACGCGGCGAAGCACGACACGCAGGAGGCGCTCCTCTTCTAACGCGTAAGTAAAGTACGCGAGTTTCATTTCTGTTAAAAATCGAATCAACGCGCGGTGGTCGTCCGACGTAGTACATTTGACACGAATGCCCGCCGGCGTACTAAGGGCATTCGTGTAGTTGATGTTGCGAGTCTTAAGACTGTTCGAGATCGCGGTCCATTTAGACTTATCCTGTATCGTAACAGGCGGCGGCGAGCGCGGCTTCCTACCTGCGGACGGAGTGAGCGAGACAGAACTATTGTTGTTGTTGCCGGCCTGTTCTCGCGGCGGTATAGAGACGGTCGACGGTACGCGCGCGCCGTCGATATTGGCTATTTTTTTGGCTTCTACGGGACCGGAATCCGTCGGGCTTGCCTGGCGACGCTTGTTGCGAGTGACGGTTGTATACCCGTCTCCGTCTATCTGCGCTGAAGGCGCGGGGGTCGCGGGGGTCGCGGTCGTCGCGGACGTCGCGGACGCGGACGAATCAGACGTCGATTCGTCTAACTCCATCTCGGAGCCGGACTCCGAGCTAGAGCTCTCTATCGGTGCCTCGAGTAGGCCTTTTTCGCGCGCATCGAGAGGCGATTGCGGCGATAGAGTCGAAAAGGAATTTGCGGTCGGAATTGAGCTAATAATAGGGCCCTCGGAGGGCCGGCGCATTTCATTTATCGTTTTATTTATAACCTCTTCGTTCGCCCCGTGCGCACGGAGGACGAGACGAAGCTTATCCAACTCAGACGGGTCCATCGCGGTGGACCGAGAGGGAGGGGCCGCGAGAACAACCTCCCTGCCTTAAGGGCAGGGGGGCACGCCACGAGTA
>JACEII010000754.1:4752-18949 GCA_014332785.1 Antheraea mylitta
CCAGTTATGTGGCTGATGATAAATCTCTTCCCATTCGATTCACTATTTGTATTCACATATATAATGTACAAGTAGATGTTACCTGTTACAGTAGATGATGTGCGTGTGATACTTATAAATATTTTTGAAAGAGTATTATTGTAATTTACACTAGATATGTGATCAAAATTTTACATTTATTTAATATATTTAAAAAAAAACGCGTGCGGAGCCGCGGGCAACAGCTAGTCTTAAATATATCAATATTACTTAGTGTAGAACTTGTTTCTAGGTGGTAGAGCCACGTTGAAGCTATTATTGGTTTCAGCATGAATGGGTCGGCTTGCCCGCGGTAGTGCCACCCTCTCACAGAAAACCGACGTAAAGTAACAGTGCTTGCATTGTAGCGTTTCGTTCGGTTAGTGAGAACGCCTGATGCCCACCACGTTGCATTTACCTCCCCTCTCCTCTCCCCTTACCCCCCTTCTCCATCCCTCTAATCACAGGCTGGCAACGCACTTGCAACTTCCCTGTTGTTGCTAGTGTCTATGGATGGCGGTGATCACTTAACATCAGGTGACCCGCCTGTCAGTTTGTCTATTATATGATATTTAAAAAAAAACATGACACGTAAGTTCTGTTAATTAGCAACCAAATTAAATAAAATAAATTATTAGTTACTATTCTACACAGCGATAACACATGTCAGAATTGTGATCGCCCTAAATAGCTTGCTTGCATCTCATGCAATGGTGTTTTATCAGTCGCCTAGCCTTGGACAGACACAATAGCACATTCGACGTAGGATTAACAAACACATCTGTATTGAATGGTTTGCTCACAATATCCTGTATCTTGATATCACGCCTCAAAGTCATAATCTGAAGTCGCTTTCGTAGCTTGACTGTAGATTGAAGATGTTGATGTAGATTGACTGTAAATCACGTCCTAACTAGTGTATGATCTCGAGAGCATCGCTTTATTCACTGTCTACTCGTAATAAGAAGGTAGACAACGATGCAGGAGCTAGGGGTACGCGGAACTAGGTACATTCGACTTTCGTGAAAAAGGACGTCGTCGAACGGACAAATGTTTTGTTTTTTTTTTATATCATATACTCGTAAAAGTCACCTGATGTTAAGCGATTACCGCCGCCCACAGACACCAGCAATACCAGGGGAGTCGCACGTGCCTTGCCATCCTGTGTTTTGGGGAAATGGTGGAAGGGGATGGAGAGAGAAGAGGGAAGGGGAGGGGAAATGAGCTTTTTTTTCGAACCGACTACGCTATTGACCTAGCAAGGTCTTAACAGCTTCACCGAACTACTAAGACAAGCGCTTAGCGTTACATGCAAACTCGCGACCTATCTTAGCTAACCTAGCTAACTATTTATATATGTTTAAGTTGTTGAGACGCATATGTGTTCCAAGTATACACGCCTCAACAATGCCTCCATATATTTTTTTATCGGAAAATTAGAGTTTTTTCAGTTCGATAAGGAAAAATAATAAAACCCTTCCACTTCCATGTGTAAGCGTGTAGGCGTGCATGTGTGTGGGGGTGATCGTGTAGTGCTGTAGCAGTGATGTAAATTTTTGTGTTACTGTATCACGCAAGTAACGCACTCAAGGGCTCCCTGCCGAGGGATCGAACCTAGACTTGAGCCACTGCCGAGGGGTAGGGAGATGAGCCTCCAGCGCTCTCAATGACCGAACGAAACGCAACAATGCAAGCATTATTACTTCACGTCGGTTTTCTGTGAGAGGGTGGTACCATCTCGGGCGAGCAGATCCATTCCTGCTGAAACTACTTATAGTTTCAACGTGGCTCGCCACCTCCACAAGGGTTAAATCTTCTTCGTGGATCACTTTATCTACTAGTGATAACCGCATGGAAATCCGTTCAGTAGTTTTTGAGCTAATCGCGAACAGACTGACAGACGTGGAAGAAGACTTTGTTTTATAATATATTAGCTGTTACCCGCGGCTTCGCACGCGCTTTTTGAATACATTAAATAAATTTAAAATTGGTATTAGATGTGTAAATAACAATAATACTCTTTCAAAAATATTTGTAAGTATGACACGCACATCATCTACAGTAACAGATAACATGTACATTATATATGTGAATACTAATAGTGTATCGAATGGGATGTGATTTATCATCAGCCACATAGCTGGAACTTTAAACTACTATCTATATATCAGTGCTCACTTACACTATACAAGAGAGTAATGAAAATATTAAGCTATATATTACCCAACAATATGTTTAAATCTTTTATTTTATAAATATAATTTGTCCACATCTATACTAATATATAAAGCTGAAGAGTTTGTTTGTTTGTTTGTTTGTTTGTTTGTTTGTTTGTTTGGTTGAACGCTATGATCTCAAGAACTACAGATCCGATTTAAAAGTTTCTTTTAGTGTTAGATAGCTCATTTATCGAGGATGGCTATAGGCTACATATCATCACGTTAAAACCAAAAGGAGCTGAGCACTAATGAAGAATGTCTCAAAATCGGGCTACTTTGGAAGCTTCCGCTACGTGTTAATGTCAGTATTATATGCGTTGCCATGGTAACGCGATAACATTCTATCGAAAATATTTTCATGGTTTATTTTGTGTTCCTATTCAAAAGGTTTATTCTACGTTACTTTTGTTTGCAATTTTTAATTATACGTGGTACGTTTATATCGGAAACATTTCTATAGTTTATTTTGTGTTGCTATTCAAAATGTTTAGTAGTAATAATATTTGTCCAATAAGATAGTCGAAGGAATTAATCCATACTGCCAATTCTGAAGTTGTCAATATAGGTATTTTTCTTCTATGTCCAAGATAATGTTAAGGTATAAGAGCCAAATACTCTATATAATATTTCGTAAATTTTTATATTCTTAATTTTCAAGACACAGAGTTCATGCTTCGTGGTATTATTTTTCTTTCATTTCACTTATGCAAAATAAACGAACCATATCACATAAAACGTCACAAATTTAACACAATATAGAGACAAATCACACAAGATTATTAATAGAATATAAATCCACTAGATGACAGACTAAAATTCCGCCAAAAACTCCTCAGAAAATTTATTTCTACTTTAGTTTTGTTCCCAATTCTTGATTTGTGATATATTACGTGTAATAAAAGTAAAGTGAGTGTATTTTATATTAGAAATGTATGAGATGCTACAAATATCAACATTTTTTTTAAATTCTATCGATATGTCTGTTGTGTTTTTTTTATTTGTTCCGGGTAATCTCCGAAACGGCTTGACCTATTTGAACGGGAATTTTACGGGCAAATAAGTAACTAATTGGCTGTTTTATTTTAAGCTAGCGGGTTCAGCAGACGTTGCCCGCCCTGATAATAAGACAAACTACTACCTTGCTACCTAATACCTTGCCCAAGAATCATTTTATATATTCGTAAAAACGACATGAAGATGCGTTCTGTAGTTTTTGATCTTATCGCGAACATACATATAGACAGACGTGGAATAGGACTTTGTTTTACACTATGTAGTGATAAACTGTTATCCGTGCATTCGTCGTTCGTGTGACGTGCGCTGTACTGGACTCCAAGAATAAATATATACATATGTATAAGTATTTATGCCAAAAGGCAGCAAACAGGCTGACGGCCCACCTGATGGTAAGTGGTTACCATCGCCTATGAACAACTACAACACTAAGGGCATCGCTGTTATAATTGGAAGTCGTATGTTTATATTTGATTTAAATTATAGCAAGGTATAATAATAACTTAATTATATCGACACTATGGACATATTATATCTATATAATAAAAGGTTTAACACATATTGTTCGATAATGTTTAGCTTAATATTTTCATTACTTTCTTATATAGTGTAAGTGAGCACTGAGGGTGATATATAACAGTTTAAAGTTCCAGTTATGTGGTTGATGATAAATCCCATTCCATTCGATTCACTATTAGTATACACATATATAATGTACACGTTACCTGTTACAGTAGATGTGCGTGTGATACTTACAGTTATTTTTGAAAGAGTATTATTGTAATTTACACTAGATGTGTGATCACAATTTTAAACATCTAATATATTTAAAAAAAGGGCGTGCGAAGCCGCGGGTAACAGCTAGTTATTAATAAAATCAAGTTATTAATATACCTTGCTATAATTTAAATCACACATAAACGTATGTCTTTCAAATATATTTATTCTTGGAGTCCAGTACAGTGTACGGCACACGCGCATGTTTACAGTGAACAACATATTTTTGGTCAATTTCACACATACGAATACACGGATAACAGTTCATCACAGTTGACGTCTGTCTATATATATGTTCGCGATAAGATCGAAAACGCATCTTCATGCCGTTTTTACCAATATATAAAATGAATTTTGGAGAAAGGTTAGGTATAGTTTGTCTTATTATCAGGGCGGGTATCGTCTAGCGAACCCGCTAGCTTAAAATAAAACAGCTAATTAGTTAGTTATTTACTCGTAAAATTTCTGTTCAAATATTACTTGTAGTCCGTTGAAACTGTTAAGACCTTGCTAAGTCAATAGCGTAGTCATTTCTAAGAAAAAAACCGTTCAAATAATTCCAGTCGTTTGGGAGATTACCCGGAACAAATAAACAAACAGACATATTGACAGAATTAAAAAAAATGTTGATATTTTTATGTATTCATCAAAAAGTTTTTATTTTAATATTATATTCACACACTTTATACTTATAATACGTAATATATCACAAACCAATAATTGGGAACAAAACTAACGTAGAATAAACTTTTTGAGGAGTTTTTGGCGGGATTTCAGTCTGTCATGTAGGTATTTTAAATTTTATTCATGATCTTGTGTTATTTGACTCTTTATTGTGTTAAATTGGTGGCGTTTTATCTAATATGGTTTGTTTATTGTGCATAAGTGAAATGAATGAAACATAATACCACGGAGCATGAATTGTGTAGTCTAGAAAATTAAGAATAAACAATTTTACGAAATATTATATAGAAGATTTGGCGCTTATACCTTTACATTAACTTAGACATAGAAGAAAACTGGGTAGAGAATACATAAGAACTACCTATATCGACAACTTCAGAATTGGCAGTATGGATTAGTATGGATTAATTCCTTCGCCTGTCTTGATGGACGAATATTATTACTACTAACCTTTTACAATAGCAGCACAAAATAGACTTTAAAAATGTTTGCGATAGCAACGTACTACTTATAATCAAAAATTGGAATTAAAAATAACCTAGAATAAACTTTTGATAATAATATTTCCGATAGAATGTTATCATGTTACCATGGCAACGCATATAATACTGACACTGACACGCAGCGGATGCTCTAAAAATAGCCTGATTTTGAGATATTCTTCATTAGTGCTCCGCACCTATTGGTTTTAATGTGATGATATGTAGCCTATAGCCATCCTCGATAAATGAGCTATCTAACACTGAAAGAAACTTTCAAATCGAACCGGTAGTTCTTGAGATTAGCGCGTTCAACCAAACAAACAAACTCTTCAGCTTTATAATATTAGTAGAGATAGTATAGGTAGTGATATCAATAATACAAGTAGAATTTAAGATATGACTTGTAACTGACAAATATATACTTAATTTAAGTGAATGTTAGTCAGCGATTTTTCACTAAAACGTAAACCTCCGAGCGTATACTGAAATTCAACACGAACGTGTCTGAATTTGTTAAATCAGTACAACTCATACATATGCAGAATTTAATTAAACTAACACGCTCGCCCGTACTAATTAAGCTAAGAACATTCCAATTGGTAAATTGATTCTGTATTCTGAGTATTAATGTGCACTAATAGCACTCGTATTTCTGCCACAACGACATTCTCACTGTTATGTTTCTATATATTTGGAATGACTAAACATTGAAACTCGAGTTGTCCCAACTTGCAAGAGAAGCAATTTATCATTGATAAATCTCTTACCTCATATGGAGTCCCATTTCAGTTTGGTTATAAATATCTATGATAGCTTAATTATAACTGTACAACATATCTATTTTATGCTCACATTAAATAAAAATTGTTGATGGCTGTGCCTTCGATCTCATGGAAATTATTTTATTTTTTGACAAGACTATTGCAGTATAGGTTAATTAATTTCAGGTTGTCTATCCTTTAATTATTTTTCTTGAATAAGAATTATTTGGCCTCAAGCGATTTAAAAAAAATGCTACGCGCAAAACTTAAGGATACGCGTCACCAATGACCTCGACATACTTGTGACGTATTATGCTTCTACCAGATATAATAATAATATTCTATTCAAAAATAAAGAAAATGACAAAGATAGGTTCTTAATATATAATATTAGAACTGCGTTCCAGTAAGCGGTCACAACGCTCAGGTTCACGTAAGCGAGATTTGCCGTTCCACTTACTCTCTAGTGTTACAATCGTAAACGCTAGTAGAAATTACATTGAAATAATAGTAAATTAATTTCTATATTGAATTTTAGTATTCACAATATTTTTCAATAGAAGTAAGATTATTTAAACTTAATTAACATATTTCATATCATATTTCAATTATGTATTTATTAATTATCTACGTGAAGCAAAATCTTTGTAACCCCTTTTTAACATATTTCTCGTGAACGGGTGAACTTGAAATTTGGCATAGTTAAAGTTTATATGGCGGAGAAGTGCAGAAAGCTGTTTATTTAATATAAAATGCATTAGAAGTACATTAAATCAATTAATATATGGACCACTCACACTATTGCTTGAATTTTACACAACATATACACACATGTAAATAAAAAAGTCATTTTGACAGCTGTCAATAACGAATTTTAAAAAAGGAAGATAAGAAGGAGGTCGCTATGCTCGACTATATTTTTTAACTCTTACGTGATATGTGATAATGTTAGTATAAAATATAGCTATTATTTTAATGTTTATTATTTTTTATGGAGAATTCACTTCAAATGATGATTTAATAAAAAAAAATGAGCCAAACAATACTTTGTATAATCAAAATATGTATTTTGTTCATAAAAGTAACCCATGACTTAGACCTCCGCGGTTACAACGTTGCAATTCAACCTCATGTAGCAACAAAAAATAATTTATTTTCAAAAGCTAACGGTAGTATTAAAAACATCTTTGTATTGGATTCATCACTTGATTGTATTGTGGATCCATTACTTTTCCAAACGATGATACTGAGCATATCACTATTTCTCATAATGAACAGACTACATTTAATTCAATATCACCCACCCATGGTGTCGTGTAAAATTAATTGAAAATTGTGTCATGGGTTGCGATAAATTTCTTTATTTTCATAAAGCTATGTTTGCTTGAAATTTGAAAGGTTTACCACGTGATTTTTGTTTCAAATTTGTAATTAATTTCCATTGTCATTTATACATAGATTTTTTAAATGTTTATATAGATAAAGATCATGGGAAATGACTGAGTACCCATGATGAAAACCTTTGATTATAGAAGTATATATACCCTTTGACAAAAGAACCCTAATAAAGTTAAAACTTTAAATAATCAAATAACTATGGTTGAATTTCGACCATAATTATATTTTTAAGGTCGCCATCTTTATTGAGAATGCCGTCAATTTCGTCTATGCTCACATCAACCACCTCCAGACATGCGGCGTCGCGGAGCTTCGTGTGAGCGTATGTTATGTCGTACCCAATTGACGTTTTTAACACGACCGCAACGATCGCGGTCCTCTAGTGGAACGGCGAAAAGGCCATTGTGAGCATTGTGGACGTCTTGTGAAACGCGCCGTAGAAGTAGTATGGCTTGTAACAAATACAGAATACCAAATTAATACAATAGATATAAAGATTCGTATAACCTATGTATTAGGTACACTAGTTCATCGCCGTACCAGTAGTAATTATCGTTGATAGCTGTACTAGTGTTCTACTGTATCACAAATCTATAATCGACTGTATCATATGTTTAAATTTTTGGATGGGTAAAACATGTCGTATCGCGTCACCGACCATCACCGATGATGTTGACATGATTGTAATGTTTTATGCTTGCCTCGGACTGGTGACTCATAGTATAAATATATTTTAGATAGAATATATAAATAAGTAATAAAATATAAGTAAGATTGACTATATAATAAAAGGTATAAAAGAAATTGACTGTGGAAATAATTAAAATGAAATACAAATATACACAGAAAATATTTTTCTCGCCAACGTTCGACGTAAATATTTGCGATGATATCCCTCACTGTCGGGCATATCGATGCCAAGTATGATAAAGCGTAGAGTGCTTTACATTGCTGTCATCTATACTGCCACTTAAGGAATATAATAAAAATGCTCATACCTTGTATAATGCTTATATGTATTTAAAGCTGAACAAATAGAAGGGATATAAGTTTTTTCTCAATAGGTATGAAGTTATCTATATCTATACTAATATTATAAAGAGGTAAAATTTGTGAGTTTGTGACGTTGTGAGTTTGTGATGAAGGAGGTAATCTCAGTGAGTTCTGGTGCGATTTGAAATTCAGTGCTAGCTCATTTATCGAGGATGGTTATAGGCTCTATATCATCACGCTAAGACCAATAAGAACGGAGCACCGATGAAGAATGTTTCAAAATCGGAGTTTATTTTCCTCTTGAGAGCTTCCGCTGCGTGTTAGCATTAGCCCAGAGTATTGAGTAACTTTTCCACGCGAACGAAGTCGCGGGCAGAGGCTAGTATACGATATTTATAACAAAAAAAAATATTTAAAATTTATTGTAGTAAAACTCTTATGGGAGGCTTTGAAATTCGAATCCCTAACCTTTTTGTGTGTTGATAAGTGATGACGGTAGGCACTGTGTCGGGTAGAGTGTTGAAAACAGCAGTTCCCGTGTTTCGTGTCTTCATATTTTCATTATTAATTCATTACGCGTTATCTATTGTTCGACTTAGTGTGCATTCATTTCAGAGGTATGAATAATAACGATACGAATATAATAATGATAATAATTCACATAATTATGTTGTTCAATTGAAAAATAAATAAATTTATCAAAACTTTTAATCATAACACTCCAATGAGCGCGGTATAAAGTAGATTCATTCGCTTCCGGATTCACTCTTCAACACTATAAGCACTACCATTGGTGCGGCAACAGAATCGGAGTTTCGATATTTGTGATGTATCTTATTCGGGAAGTTGATACTTATTTGAAATCGGCAACGGTGGCGATGAAGACTATCAGGAAAGTGATCCTTAAAATCAATTATAAAGAAATACTTATGGCATTAATTTTAAAAGTATATCTGCTTCCAGCCAGTTTAACTACAGTCCACCGCCTAAATTAGATACTCCGACTTGTGCGCAGTGGCGGATTTGCAGTCTTTGCCGCCCTAGGCCTCAAGCCATGTAGAAAATACCAGTTACCCCTTTTTCAGCATCCATCATTTGCAAACTTTTTAAAAGGATTTTTGTTATACGATGCAGTGCAGTGCGGCCCACCATAATGTGCGCGAGCCTTTAGAATATTTACGTACTTTGAGTTATCTCTTGTTATCATCAGTGAATTTTTTGTCACGATTGGCCGCCCCTTATATCTGGCCACCCTGAGCCCGGGCCTCCTGGTCCTTAGGGCAAATCCTCCACTGCTTGTGCTCGTATACTATATGCTACCCCCAGCTTGAACCTTATCAAAATCTAATGGGAAACGTGTTGTAATTGAGATATTGGTAAGTTTATAACAATTCAGGATAGGCTATATCGATGGTGAAGGATGTTCTGGTGCATTTTTAAAGTAAATTTATTTGAAGCTGATTTTATTTTTTATTTGTTTTTTTTTGTTGTCAAATCTCTTTCTCATACGTTAATTGATAGTTCTGGAAGCGATTTTTGTAAAAGGGTTTTAGCTTGAAATACTCTGATACTGAATTAAATTAATACAGAAATCTCAATATACAATCCTGTCCAAAATAATTAAATCCATTTATAAGCCAGTGAACTAACGATTTATTACTCTTGTATACATTACGGAGTTGGAAGACTACCCACCTATTTTGAACGAGCTAAAAAATAACTATAAGGAGCTTTAATTAGTAATAATAAAAAATATTTATTACATTCAAGATATTCACTTAATTTATTTATAGCTGAATTACTGTATTACACTTGATATCTATCGTAAAAAAATGCTTGTTTACAAATAAAATATTTGATCAATTCAATAAGTAATATATATTGTTATTAATTGTATTAATGCTTATTTAATAGTCGGAATTCTATGTTTCTGCAATAAGGAAGAAAAAAAAATGTTTGTTTTCCCAAACCTTTTTTATTTATAACACTAAAACACTAAAGCTCGTTATTAACTACGGAATAAAAATAAAGGAGACCAGTTGAGAAACAACAAGAAAGATGTACTTAACTATTTTATAAATGCAATTAATATAATAGTTTTAACAATTTGTACGAATCTCACTGTCGCACCGAAGACCTCTCTAAAGGGAAGTACTAGCTTAATCACCACGCCTTGCAAACTTACTACGTATTAGCGATTCAAACAAAGAAATCCAGTCTTATATAGTTTCTACATCCACAGTGAGGTACTTCGAAAATATTTCTCACGTTCCGATTCCCTCGCGATGTTTTCCTTCACTTTTAGCCGATAGTATTACGTCACTGTTCGAACCTGTGGACATTGAGCTTGTATTCTACCAGTCACAACGTGACCACCAATATTATAATTAAGTTTAAATATATGTTTTGGAACCAAAAATGTATATAATAAGTATAAACATTTATATAAATTTACTCCATGATAAAACCTTTACAAACCCTAGCAATATTTCAAAAATAAAGTTGGTAACTCATAATAGTTTACAAAGGAAATAAACCGTAAGAATGAACAGTAGGATATCTACGATTTAAAAGAAATTGTCAACATTTATTATGTCGTTTGAAATAGACAGTTTTAAGGTTTGCCGAGACACGACAGGAACCGCAAAGAGCTTTTATATAACCGACATCTACGTATTTGTGTCGGTTAGATGTAAAATTGTTAACTTTTTTGAGAAAAATAATATTTCGAATAAACAAGAAATAATAAATCATTTGCAAGAAAAAGTTAGTAAATCACTCAGAATAGATTTAGTTACATGTCAAGTACATTAATAATTGTTTTAATTTTATTTTTTTTATATCACCGGAGGCAAACGAACAGATGGGTCACCTGATGTTAAGCGATCACCACCCTCCATAGACAGTTGCAACACTAGGGGAGTCGTAAGTACGTTGCCAGCCTGTGTTGGGTTGGGGGGGGTGGGGAAGGGAAAGGAATTTTGGTCTGTCATGTAGTGGTTTTTATATTTTATTCATAATCTTGTGTTATTTGACTTTATATTTTTATTTGGTGGTGTTTTATGTGAATTCTGAGATACCACAAAACTCCCTGGAAAATTCTAACAAGGGAACCGCCATCTTACTGAAACGTTAAAATCAAATCTCCATTAAAACAAAAAAGTTGACACTGGCAAATGCTTCTGTCAAGCCAAAATAAGAAGAAGCCGACATAGAGGTTATAGTCAGAACTACAAATCATGCATACTAACATAGTTTTAAGCTTGGTATATAATACTCATGATGTCAATTAAAATAAAATAGTGTATAGAACAATAATAATACTTAAATGTAATAATAATATAGTAAGCCTTGCTCAGTGTGTACGCTACACTATACTTAAAACGGTTTTTCAATAATAAGCAAACGAAATTAGAAAGAAAGGTGTGGACCAAGAGACTGCAGAAAAAAATTGAAAAAAAAATGTGAAACACCGAATTTGTTCGAATCGAACGAATCTCGAATTCTCAAATTACACTATAGGTATGCGAGCTCAGTGCGACAAGAGAGATTGCGCGCAGTCGCTTGCACATGGCATTGCGTCGCCACGTGTCACACACTCGCCACGCCAACAATCAGGTTTACCCGCGCCTATATATGTTTCCGATAAAAAAAAATCAAAGTAAAATAATTGATCCAAATCATTGAATTATACACATATGCGAATCTAGGACGAGTGTGTTTATCAATAAAAGAAGATATAACTCACGTGATTTGTCAAAGTGTATAACAATTTTATTACCATGAGCTATAAATTCTCTACATCGGTCTGATACACGTTACGATCTATATTTATGGGGTATATGAAGATTGAGTAAACATTACCTGGGAGATAAAATTTTAGTTGCCCATATCCACTGAAATATAGCTGGTTACTGTTTCATTGCTTATTGATGTGAAACATCTATAGGCGGAGGGTAATCCTGATTCTTGGCGTGGCAGCGCAAAACAGGAACTTTGCACTGTTAACGAAATACTCAAAAACATTTGCAACCCTATCTGTATAAACAAAAGATTCAAACGGTTTTGTTGGCCTCTCGTTCTACTAGTATTATGCGGCACGCGCGGTGACCTAGCGCTTTTTGCCAAATGCCGCCAAACACACCGCGTTTGCGTTTAGTTGAAGTTTTGTTTTTAATAAAATTGAATATTTATGTGATAAAATACACTGTCATTATTTTATGGAACAAATTTGTAATGCTTTATCTTTTCATTATGCCATAGTTGATTCCCGTAGTAATCTGATTTTATGCATATAACTTATACAAAACAATTTCAATGTTTCAAATCTGCCAGACGTCCCGAGAAGATTCAGTTTTTTTTCTAATATCTACATTTTCGAGCTCACTAACCTAAAATTAGTATCTAACCTTTTGCCTAACATATTCCAAGACGGTTAACAATTTGTACTCTGAATATGGTTTCTATTATTTTAGAATCGTTGGCAACAATGCAGCCCTTTTTAATATTAATAAATCTTACTGTTATATTCATTGTTTAAGACACATTTTAATTGATCAAAATATTAATAAATTGGACTTTAACTACCGTAAGGGGTGTCAAATAACATCATAAAACTTGAGACACCCAAGCCAACATCACCTGCACGTGGTGCACCCTGCTGAATAACGAACGAGGCAATGGCGAAAGCGGGGTGGTAGGGCTTTACAGCCTGACTGGGTCGCAACCACCATGTATATGGCGAAAAAGCCCGTAACAGTGATTCGCTTCTGCGGGTCGTGTTTCGGGATCAGCCTGTGCATATCCAGCTTTTTGCAGGCCGGCATGATAGTGGCCACCGGCGATGGATAGTGTGTCAATCGGTGGTCGCTATTATTTTTGGATTGCACTGTGTTTACCATCAGGCATAGCGCAGTCATTTTGCCGTGCTACAATAAAAAAAAACTACCACTGTGTGCTGTAACTTATCTTTATACTAGCTGTTCCCGCAACTTCAACCGCGTGGAACCTTGTTTAAAAACAGTTATTAATAAAGTCATGTAAATGTATTAAATTCATTTAGTTATCTACATTTCTCTGATAATTAAGACGCGTCGTCAACTTTTGATAGAGTGAACCGATTTTATTGAAACTAAGACTAAATGTTACTCGAGGATATGCTTAATGACTTTCTTGGTAAGGGTTTATTATGAACGCAGTAATGCGTGTTCAAACAAACAGACAGATCGACAGACAGACAGACATTTTATTATTGTATATTATTATTATTTTTATATCATAGCAAGCTAACGAACACGTGGGTCACCTGAAGTTAAGTGATCAACACCGTCCATAGATACTTGTAACACCAGGGGAGTCGCAAGTGCGTTGCCAGCTTGTGTTGAGACAGGGGGAATAGGGAAGAGGGAGTAGGGGGGGAGTCACTGACTGAACGAAACGCAACAATGTAAGCACTGTTACTTCACGTCGGTGTTTCTGTGTGTCACCCCGGGTAAACCGACCCGTTCATGCTGAAACCAGTGATAGCTTCAGCGTAGCTCTACCACCTATAAAAATATTAGGCTTGAAAAATGCTCCCTATTATTTATTTTTTATCAATACAAGTTTGATTTCTATTCATAGACTAGCTGTTGCCCGCGGCTCCGCACGCGTTTTTTTTTAAATAAATTAATTAAATGTAAAATTTTGATCACATATCTAGTGTAAATTACAATAATACTCTTTAAAAAATATTTGTAAGTATCACACGCACATCATCTACTGTAACAGGTAACATGTACTTGTACATTATATATGTGAATAAGAATAGTGAATCGAATGGGAAGAGATTTATCATCAGCCACATAACTGG
>JACEII010000755.1:0-18263 GCA_014332785.1 Antheraea mylitta
AGTAAACCTCTTTACAAAACCTATTTTTGTTATCAGTGATTCCATTTTAGACAAGTAAATTTCATAGGTAAAATATGTAAAAATTTAATATTACATTTTTTTACATTATTAATTTATTAGCACGTAAAAGGGTAAAGTTCAATGGTCTAATAAAACTGAGCAATCGGGGAACGCACTTTTTAAATTTCAACTAGTTACCAGTTTTCAATTTATAATATAGCTTGACCTATTTTTTATATTCTTCTAACAATATGTCAGTGACTTTATAGTACAGTCAACAGTGTAGCGGTGCACCGTGTTTAATATGTTTAACTTGATGAAGCTTTTTTTGTTGTGCGCTGCTCACGCGATACAGTGACACAAAATCTTATATCATTGCAACCACATTACACATATCACCTCCACATACGTGCACGCATACACGCTTACACATGAAAGTGCAAGGGTTTTGTTTCTTTTCCTTATCAAACTGAAATAGTTTAGAAAATTATCCGATATGAAATATATATAAGAGTTTTTGAGGTATATATGTATACTTGGTACACATATATGTTCCAACAATTCATATATGAATAGTTAGCTTAAGTCAGCTCAGATAGTTTTGGGGTCCCTGGCCGGGTGCTCGGTATTGCGCTGGGCCATCTTGGGGAGTGGCTTCCGAAGCTGTTTGACCGATGTTTACCGGTCAGACGGTTTCCGAAGCCCTGGAAGCTGGGGCAGGTCTGCCTGATGGCAAAGGAGGGCCGCCCTCCGGACTGCGCGTTTAAGTATCGGCCCCTCGTCCTGCTGGACGACGCCGGGAAGGCGCTGGAAAGAGTCATCTCTTCCCGGGTCGTCCAGCACCTGGAGATAGTGGGGCCAAATTTGTCGGACATGCAGTATGGCTTCCGGGCAAGGCGTTCGACAGTGAACGCCCTGTGCCTCCTGAAGTCGCTGTCCGCGGAGGCAACCTCTCAGGGGGAAAGGGTTTTGGCGGTGTCCCTAGACATCGCCAACGCCTTCAACAGCCTGCCGCACGCTGTCATACGGAAGGCTCTCCGATATTTCGGAGTGCCCCCGTATCTGCGGCGGTTGTTGGATGCGTACCTCGAGGATAGGGAGGTCACCTACGTGGATGGCGACGGGCGGATGGTCCAGCGGGCGACGAGGAGGGGGGTTCCAAAGGAGTTGGTACTGGAGCCGCTCCTGTGGAACATGGCTACGACTGGGTGCTCCGCGGCGCGCTCCCTTATGGAGCGCGCCTCATCTGTTACGCGGATGACACCCTAGTCGCAGCCCGGGGGGAGACTGGATGGAGGTAGAGCGCCTGGCCACGATGGCCACAACCCTCGTGGTCAGGCGCATAAGGAGGGTGGGCCTCAGGGTGGTCCTCGAGAAGACCGAGGCTATTCTTTTTCACGGGCCTCGGCGGGGGCCACCAACTGGAGCCCAAATAATGGTGGAGGGCGCCCGGATCAGGGTGGAGGCCCTAATGAAGTATTTGGGCCTCACGCTAGACGGGCGCTGGCGTTTCGAGCTCCATTATACGGGGCTCGGACTGCGAATTGCTGGGGCGGCGGCGGCACTCGGTCGGTTACTCCCCAATATTGGGGGGCCGGGTGCTGAGTGCCACCGACTTTTCATGGCAGTCGTGCGGGCGATGGCCGCCTACGAGGCACCGGTCTGGGTAGACGCCCTCGGTGCCGCTAACGTGTGTGCGCTGCGCAGTGCGCAGCGTACGGTGGCACTGAGGGCAATCCGGGCGTACCGGATGGTGTCCTCGGCGGCGGCCTTCACGCTCGCTGGCTTCCTTCCCTGGGAGCTGGAAGCGGGGGTTCTCGCCGCCGTGAATTCGTACACGGCGGCGAGAGAACATAGTGGGGAGCCGGAGGCTCCCAGGGAGATAGAGGCCAAGAAGCGAGAGTGTAGGGATGGGGTGTTAGTAAGATGGATGCAGGGCCTGGCGGACGCACGCTTTGGGGCGTACACCGTCAACGCCGTCCGCCGCCCGGAGAATGGATTGGGAGGAGTTGGGGCTCCCTGACGTTCAGGCTGGTGCAGGTACTGACCGGGCACGGTTGTTTCGGGTGGTACCTGCACCGGATCGCTCGCAGGGAGCCGACCCTCGCCTGTCACGAGTGCGGCGCTGAGGAAGACACCGTGCAGCACACGCTTTCTGAGTGTGTTGCGTAGGAGGGACAGCGCCGCACTCTGGCAGCGGCAGTAGGGGTAAATTTGTCGCTGCCGAGTGTGGTCTCTGCCATGCTCGGCAGCGAACAAGCGTGGCGAGCAATGACCTTCTTTTGCGAAGAGGTCATCTCGCAAAAGGAAGCGACGAAGAGGGCCCGCGAGGTAGATCCTCTAAGTGGCCGTCTCCGCCAACAGAAAACCAGCAGAAGGAGGCGGCGCTTTGCCCAACTCGTCCTGCCACCGTAGCCGGACCTGAGGGGATGCAGTCAGGGGGCTCTTCCCTTCATTGCACAGGTCTGGCGGACGAGGGGAGGCAGCTGATATGTACCCAGTTGCCTCTCTATAGGCCCGGCGGCCATCTTCTGCCAGGTGGACCGTTGGGGCGGCTCTACAAGGTTGATTAGCTTTTTTTTTTCTCGAACTGACTACGCTATTGACCTAGCAAGGTCTTAACAGCTTCACCGGATTACTAAAGCGAGCGCTTAAGGCACTCAGCTGAGTTTATATTAGCAACTAGCTCAAGGGTGCACGGCACACCTCGGCTTAGCTGTTGCCCGTTACATGCAAAATCGCGACCTATCTTAGCTAACCTAGCTAACTATTCATATATGTTTGAGTTGTTGAAACGTATATGAGTACCAAGCATATCCGCCTCAACAACTCCTCCATATATTTTTGTCGGAAAAATTGAGAGTTTTTCAGTTCGATAAGGGAAAAAAATTTATCAAAAATAACCCTTCCACCAAAATGTGTAGCGTGTAGGCGTGCACGTGTGTGGAGGTGATCGTGTAGTGTTGTATCAGTGATGTATGGGTGTGTCACCGTATCGCGCAAGCAACGCACTCAAGGGCTCCCTACCGAGGGATCGAACCTAGGCTCGAGCCGCTGCCGTGGTAGGCCTAATCGGGTGTGCGGGAGCGAAATTAACCCCCAGACCGCGGCGGCGCGATCTGTGGTTACGCGGGCGTGGGCGTGAGCACGCTCTGATACGAGGGACAGGCTGGTGCTGATCGTTCGCTGACGTGATATCGTCGGGAGGGTCGGTGAAAATGTGTCGCAGACGTCTTTTATAACGCCCAGCGTTGGGCACGGGTTCGTAATTCGCGGCGGATACCACTAACGGACTGGAGGTTGATTAGCTAGAACGATCCCTTGCCGCCCCAACAACACGGTCTGTCGGTACACCGTGGGGTTTTAGTCCGTGAGAGTCGGACATAACTCATCCTCTCCCCTGGCAGGGTGGGTATCCATAATGGATTTCTCCACATAAAAAAAAAGGTGGCAAATTACACGTGTCTGGCAACAGTCCAAGCCGAGATGTACCATGCACCCTTGAGCTAGTTGTCAAATTAAATTGGCTGAGTGCCCTAAACGCTCACCTTAGTAGCCCGGTGAAACTATTAAGACCTTGGTAGGTCAATAGCGTAGTCGGTTCGAGAAAAAAAAACTCTATGCTTGAGAACGTATATCACTATATATTATTATAAAACTATGTCATTTGCCACGTCTGTTTGTGGGTTCGCGATAAACCCAAAACCTACTGAACGGATTTTCGTGCGGTTTCCACCGATGGATAAAGTTATTCACTTTGAAGGTTTTGGTATTGGAATTTCTCAAAGATTTTTTACTTATCAGGGCAGGACAACGTCCGCCGGGTCCCGAGTTACTTATAGAGAATAAACCTCAAAATTGTAATAAATTAATAAATGTGTAGTAGATATTTATAGTTGATAGATATTGATTCGTAAATTAAAATGGGGAATTCCAATGAATTGTAATGATCCCGTAACTTTGTTTTTCATTATACCTACAATTTTATTAATTTGCATACCAATCATGATTAAAGTAATTAATATTGAATTATGCGTAGATTTAAATTTGTTAATTAAAAGAATTTTAACCTATCAGTATTGACGCTGATGAATAAATAAGTCTTTTAAGTATGTCGCATGTAACGAGGCCATATGGGGTTTCAATTAAGTAAGCATGCGTAAGTCAGACTATTATTATTATTTAAAACATAAAAGATTCTTAATATTGATATGGTCACTATAAGATGTTGCTAAGTTAGCTAATTACGTAAAAACTGAAGACAGATGGTCCCTTAAATAGGGACTTAAAAAGTCAACCGACTTGGTATTACATGGATCTCACAACTTTTTACGGTAGAAGAGCTGAGTTACGAGACGGTTTTTTTTACAAGTTTTGTTTTTGACGGTATCGGTATAACTGTTACTTGTATCAATAAAACCTTCCTTTTGGTCAATCGAAAAAAAAAACAGTAGATGAGAAACGAACTTCAAACTGTATTTAATTTCAACCATATTTAAAATATAATACCAAAATATTAAAAAAAAATATTTTGTTGTAAATGGCTTAGAAGAAAACTATTTAAATGTATTTGTATTTGAACTTTTACAGCGTCAAGGTTAATCTTTAGACTATGTATAACACCAACATGACTCGTAATATTTAAATATGTGCTATTGTTTAAAAGTTACCTATTATTACTATTGAAGCGTGATTCTAAATGTTGTAAATTAACTTTAAATATTCTACGTTTTCTATCCTTACTTATGTTTCTACTAAATGCGGATATGAGTTTGCTATGATAACGCATCTGTGCAAATTTTGAACAATTGCGATGATGAATTCTGGACTTATGGTTACAGTTAAGAAAGCCGGCATTCAGAAAAACCAGAATACGATTATCACGATATTTCTTCACCAGAAAGTCATGCACATCGTAGGAATAGTGCAAATCGATCGATAGCCTGCAAGTATAGCTGTGTTAATGATATTTGCAATAGCATTCAATTAAATAAACTAATCTCATATTAGTGAAGCATTATTACTTTTAAAAGTAATTATTCCCTGCTTTTTTTTATAAATTATAATTAACAGTACCATTTCTCAATTTGTCTAACAATCAAGATAAATCGATCTTTTTGATAAATTCTATGACTAAGAATTTCTTTATTTAAATAAGAACATCGCTTTGTAATGTGCAGATTAACCTTTAACAAATCTCGATTTAACTAAGGGCAGTCAGAGGTTAAGGTATTCGAACGCGCTACGATTTTTGGCTTGTCAGAATACTTTTATTGTGGAATGCTTATGAATAATAGGAGACAATGCAATCGTATATCACCAAATCCTGATCACCAAGCACTAAGTATACCACCCACAAGTGCCCCCGTATCTGCGGTGGCTATTGGAGGCGTACCTCGAGGACAAGGAGGTCGCCTACGCGGGCGGTGACGGGCGGTTGGTCCGGCGGGCGACGAAACGGGGGGTTCCACAGGAGTCGGTTTTGGGGCCGCTCCTGTGGAACATGGGCTACGATTGGGTGCTCCGCGGCGCGCTTCCATCGCACGCCTAAGCTGTTACGCGGATGACACCCTAGTCGTAGCCCGGGTGGGGGAGGATTGAAAGGAGGTGCAGCGCCTGGCTACGATGGCCACAACCCTCGTAGTCAGGCGCATAAGGAGGTTGGGCATCAGGGTGGCCCTCGAGAAGACCGAAGCCATACTCTTTTATGGGCCTTGGTGGGGGCCACTACCTGGGGCCCACATAATGGTGGAGGGAGCCTGGATCAGGGTGGGGGCCAACATGAAGTATCTGGGCCTCACCCTGGACGGGCGCTGGCGGTTCGAGCCTCATTTTAAGAGGCTCGGACCACGAATCGCTGGGGCGGCGTCGGCACTCGGCCGGTTGCTCCCCAATATTGGGGGGCCGGGTGCCGGGTGACGACGACTCTACATGGGAGTGGTGCGGGCGATGGTCATCTAAGGGGCACCGGTCTGGGCAGACATCATCGATGCCACCAACGTGCATGCGTTGCGCAATTCGCTGCGTACGGTGGCACTGAGGGCGATCCGGGCGTACCGAACGGTGTCCTCGGTGGCGGCTTTCACGCTCTCGGGCTCCCTTCCCTGGGAGCTGGAAGCTGGAGTTCTCGCCGCTGTGAATTCGTACACGGTAAAAGGTAGTAGGGAGCCTCCGGCTCCCAGGGAAATTGAGGAGAGGATACGGCGTCTGAGGGAGGACGCTGTTGAGCGGTGGATCCAGGACCTTGCGGACGCACGCTATGGGACGTATACCGTCGACGCCGTCCACCCGGTCCTGAAGGACTGGATCGGGAGGAAGTGGGGCTCCCTGACGTTCCGACTGATGCAGGTACAGACCGGACACGGCTGTTTCGGGTGGTACCTGCACCGGATCGCTCGCAGGGAGTCTACCTCTGCCTGTCACGAGTATGACGCCGAAGTAGACACCGCGCAGCACACTCTCTCCGAGTGTGTTGCGTGGGAGGAAGAGCTCCACACTCTGGCGGCGGCTATGGGAGGTGATTTGACGCTGCCGGGTGTGGTTTCGGCAATGCTCGGCATCGAACAGGTGTGGCGAGCAGTGGCCTCCTTTTGCGAGGAGGTCATCTCGCAGAAGGAGGCGGCGGAGAGGGCCCGCGAGGCAGACCCTCGAAGTAGCCCTCTCCGTCAACGGAGGACAGGCGGGAGGAAGCGGCGCTTTGCCCAACTCCTCCCGCCACCGTAGCCGGACCTGAGGAGATGCCGTCGGGGGGCTCATCCCTTCATTGTACAGGTCCGGCGGACGGAGGGAGGCAGCTGGTATGTGCCCAGACTGTCTCTCTATGGGTAGGAGCCCGGTGGCCACCTTCCGCCGGGCGAACCGTTGGGGCAGCTCTACAAGAGGAATAGCCTAGTTCGATCCCTTGCTGCCCCAACAACACGGTCTGCCGGCACACCGTGGGGTTTTGGTCCGTGCGAGTCAGACATAGCCCGCGCTCTCCCCCGGGAGGGGGGCGTATCCATAAGGGATTTCCCCACGTAAAAAAAAGGGACAAATAAAGGGAGAAGTCTTTGTCGTTTATTTCTCTGAAAAAGAAAAACAGCTTAAGCGTGTAGGCGTGAACGTGTGTATAGGTGATGTGTGTGATCTTGTAGCAGTGATGTAAAATTTTATGTCACTGTATTGCGGAAGCAGCGTACTCAAAGCTTGAGTTGCTGTCGAGGGGGGCCTAATCTGGTGCGCGGAAGCGAAATTTACCCCCAGATCTAGAGACTCGTAACTTTGTCATATTACAGTAAACGATACCTTATTGCTTTAACCCTAAGACTCTAAAATCATCACCATTTGCCCCGATATTTGCATGTCAACATGACAGCATAAATTTTATATACTAATATATAAAGTTGAAGAGTTTGTTTGTTTGTATGATTGAACGCGCTAATCCCAAGAACTACCGCTCCGATTTGAAAATTTAATTTAAGTGGTAGATAGCTCATTTATCGAGGATGGCTATAGGCTACATATCATCCCGTCAAAAACAATAGGACCGGAGCACTAATGAAGAATGTAAAAAAAAATCGGGCTATTTTGAGAGCTTCCGCTGCTTGTTATCGTCAGTGTTATATACGTTGCCATGGTAACATGATAACATCCTCTAGCAAATATTTTCAGGGTTTATTTTGTATTCCTATTTAAAAAATTTATTCTACGTTAGTTTTGTTTCAAATTTTTCATTACGTGGTGGTACGTTTATATCGTAAACATTTCCAAAGTTTATTTTGTGTTGTTATACAAAAAGTTTAGTAGTAATTCGTCCAATTAGACAGGCGCAGGAATTAATCTATACTGCCAATTCTGAAGTTGTTAATATAGGTAGTTATTATGTATTCTATAGCCCGTTTTATGTTATGTCCAAGTTAATGAAAAGGTATAAGCGCCAAATTCTCTTTATAATATTTCGTAAATTTTTATGTTTATAATTTTTACGACCACAGAATTCATGCTTCGTTTATTATTTTTCATTAATTTCACTTATGCACAATAAACGAACGATATTACATAAAACGCCACCGATTTAACACAATATGGAGTTAAGTGACACAAGATTATGAATAAAATATAAAATCTACTGCATAACAGACTGAAATCCTGCCAAAAACTCCTCAAAAAGTTTATTCTACGTAAGTTTTGTTCCCAATTTTTGATTTGTAATCTATTACGTATTATAAAAATAAAGTGTGTGTATGTAATAATAAAATAAATACTTTTTGGTGGATACACATATTAGTTTTTTTTTTAATCCTGTCGATGTGTCTGTTTGTTTATTTGTTCCGGGTAATTTCTGAAACGGATGGACCTATTTGAACGGTTTTTTTTCTCTTAGAAACGACTACGCTTGACCTAGCAAGGTCTTAACAACTTCACCAGACTACAAGTAATATTTAAACGGGAATTTTACGAGCAAATAACTAATTAGCTGTTTTATTTTAAGCTGGCGGGTTCAGCAGACGTTGTTCGCCCTGATAATAAAACAAACTATACCTATATCTTTCCCAAGAATCATTTTATATATTGGTGAAAACGACATGAAGAGGGGTTCTGTAGTTTTTGATCTTATCGCGAACAGATATATAGACAGACGTGGAACAGGGCTTTGTTTTACACTATGTAGTGATTAACTGTTGTGTGCATTCGTCCGTGTGAAATTAATCAAAACTATATTGTTCACTGTAAACGTAAACGTGTGACGTGCGCTGTACTGAACTCCAAGAATAAATGTAATTGAAAGTCAAATGTTTATATGTGATTTAAATTATAGCAACGTATATCAATAACTTAATTATATCGACAATATAGACATATTATATCTATATAGTAAACGATTTAACACATATTGTTCTATAATGTATAGCTTAATGTTTTTAATACTTTTTTATACAATGTAAGTGAGCATTGGGGATGGTATATTTAGGTGTGCTGAGTATTTATAGATGTATATATTATGAGCCCGGTTAGATCAATAAAAGTCCGTATTTTCGAATAATCAGTTTATATTAATTTCACCAGTCAAGGATATTACTAAATACATATAATTACGGATTTACCCAATACACGTACACTTGCCTATACGGCTACAACCGGACTAGTTACACATGAACATTTTATATTGCAACGGGAAACGATGAGTGGACTTTGTCCCCTACATACCTATAACGTGCACTCTATAGATATGCAAGTGTGTCTCTACACCATTCCCCCTCCACAAAAAAATTTAAAAAATTACAAAAAATTTTATATAAACATGAAACTGAATATAAAACACAATTCTAAGATTAATATATTCACTTTACTAAATGTACATATCCTAACGCAATTACCTAAATTACTTATCCAAAATAAAATACTACATAAATATTACAAAACAGCTTATTGTACGTTTTTTTGTTCTAACATGCACGTTAATAAATTCAATATTCGTACATAAATGCATATTACTTACACAATAATGTTTACGTGACAATTTCGTAATTTTACTCGTAGGTAAATGTGTTGCGCAAATATTGTAACAAGATTCCTAGGTAGCAACAAACATTACAACTTATAATTAAATAAAACAATACAAACTTTATTCAATACCAAATTCATTTGAAAATGTGCTTACATTCCAGAATTTTAAACATAACATTCATTTATATTCATTACTTTTGAATGAAGCTTTATATATATCTATCAAATGTTAAATTCACTTATACTTATTTTAAACTAAATTTGAATTTAAAACTATTTTGCATTCGATTGTCTATCTATATACTATAGGAAAATATCTACTATTAGAAGTTTTCTATATAATCACATTAAAACGTACTAACTTATACATATTTCCGTTGGAAAAAATGTATAACTAGTAATGCAAAATCTATTTTACATAACGTATTAACCTATGTTAACGTAAAAAAATATATCTATATCTTGAATCTCACAGGAGGTCGGATTGCTCTACCGCTCCTGGTAACCTGATGCTTGTATGGCAATAGTTGCGACGATTCCTGTGATTTCTCAGTATCGTTACTACGTGCATTATGACTATAAGTTGGCGTTTCGAATTCTTTTAACACGAAAGCTGGTTTCAATCTGTCTATGGAAATACGAGCTTCGCGATTCGGTAACTGAATTTTAAAAATTTTTGGACTTCTTTCCAATACTTTAAATGGTCCGTCATAAGGGGGTTTTAACGACTTATGAACGGAATCATCCCTAACAAACACGTACTCACAATTTTGTAATTCGGTGTGGACAAATATTTTCCGCGAGCTTAATTTTTCTCTTGTTGGACGATAACTATCGATAGTCTCGCGAATCTTCTCTACTAAACTATATGGATCGTTCGGGTCTCTATCCTGGGAGCTATCATAGAATTGACCAGGTAAACGTAAAGTTTTTCCGAAGGCTAATTCTGCTGCACTAATTCTGCTATCTGTTCGTACCGCGGCGCGCAGACCTAGTAAAACTGTAGGTAATTCGTCTGTCCAGCCCGCGTTACTAATCTGTAAACGGGCCATAAGCGCTGCTTTCAACGACCTATGCTATCTTTCTACCATCCCGTTACTCTGGGGATGATAAGGAGTGGTACGAATTTTGTAAATGCCTAGGAATCGCATCAATTTTAAAAATAAATTCGACTCGAACTGTCGTCCTTGGTCACTAGTAATACGAACAGGACATCCATATCTCACTATCCACCCTTCATATATAACATTTTGCAATCACTTCAGTAGTAATTTCTTGCACTGGGAAGGCCTCTGGCCAACGAGTGCATCTGTCTACTATTGTAACTAAATATTTAAATCCTTGTGGAGACGTTGGTAAGGGACCAACAATATCCACGTGGATGTGCTCAAAACGTGCAACTTTTCAAATACTCCTAGATTGAAAATGACGTGGCAGTTGACTTTCGCTTTCTGACACTGTAGGCAACCTTTAGCCCATCGTCCTATATCGATGTTCATGCCAGGCCAAAAATACTGTTTTGATATCATTTTTCTCGTGGCCCGCATACCTGGGTGACTCAGATTATGAACACTATCGAAACATTTTTTTCTAAAGTGTTCTGTTAAATAGGGTCTAATAATATCATTAGAAATTTCGCAATATATCGATTTGCTACAAAAAGGTAACTTAATTCGCTTTAAATGAACGCTGTTGTTACGCTTTGGACTTTGCACCTCACGCGATAAATACTCATCTTTCGCTTGCGCGTCAGCAAGTGCATCGTAGTCTAGTACAGTCGGGCAAAAAATAGTTTCTACACGTGATAATGTGTCGGCTACAATATTATCTTTACCAGAAATATGTTGTATGTCGACTGTAAATTCACTAATAAAAATAAGTTGTCGTGTTCTTCTAGGTGTTTCCTTGTTGTCTTTACCAATTTTTGAAAAAGCGTGACACAATGGCTTATGATCTGTATATATGGTCAGAGGTCGGCCTTCAAATAATTTCCGAAAATATTTAATAGACTTGTATATGGCTACCAATTCGCGATCATATGTGGAATACTTTTGCTCTGTTGGTGTCAATTTTTTAGAAAAGTATCCTAGAGGCTTCCAAGAACCTTGTACTTTTTGTTGCAATACCGCGCCTATGCAAGTATTTGATGCATCAGTCATCAAAGCTAGTGGTACGTTTGATAAAGGGTGTATCAAGGTTACGGCTTGTTGAAGACCTGTCTTACATTGTAAAAATGCATTTTCTGAAATTTCGGTCCAACCGATTTTGGTTTTATCGTTTTTCTTAGCGTTTATCAAATACTTATTTAATTCACACTGATATACAGCTAAATTTGGTAGATGAGGCCTATAAAAATTTAACATACCTAAAAATCGTCTTAAATTATCAACTGTCTCTGGTTTAGGAAAATTTACTATTGCCTGAACTTTTTCTTTAAGAGGTCTTATACCATCTACACTTACTTCATGGCCTAAGAATTCTATACGCGACTGTCCAAAAGAACATTTACTCAAGTTTATAGTAATTCCGTACCTATTAAATCGCTCGAATATCGACTTTAAATGTTCTCTGTGTACGGTCTCATTTTCGCTAGCGATAATCACATCGTCTAACTAATTAAATAAAAAATCAAAACCATGCAAAACGGTATTATTCATAAAACGCTGGAATGTTTGCGCTGCATTTCTTAAACCGAGTGTCATGCGGGGGAACTCAAAAAGTCCGAAAGGAGTAATAATCGCGGTTTTCTCGATATCATTCGGTGCAACCGGGATACAATGATAAGCCCTATTATTATTATTATTTTTTTTTTTTTTTATTGAAGCACGACAAAGTGACTGCACTATGCCTGATGGTAAGCATAGTACAATCCAAGAACAGTGGCGACCACCGCGAGACAGCTCATCCATCGTCGGTCGCCGCTGTCATGCCGGCCATAATGACGAAAGTCACCCGGTACTGGATATGCACAGGCTGATCCCGAAACGCGACGCGCAAAAGCGAGTCACTATGACGGGCTTTTTCGCCATGTACATGGTGGTTGCGACCCAGTCGGGCTGTATAACCCTACCACCCCGCTATCGTCATTGCCTCGTTCGTTGATCAGCAGGGTGCACCACGTGCAGGTGAGGTTGGCTTGGGTGTCTCAAGTCTTAAGATGTTACTCGATACCCCTTACACCCCAAAATGTCTAATTTTGAAAAATTATTTTTGTTAGCCAATATATAAGTAAATTCGTGTAGTCTAGGAACTGGATATCTGTCGGGCTTCGTTATTGCGTTTAATTGTCGATAGTCACCGCACGGTCTTAATTCGCCGTTTTTCTTTGGTACTACGTGCAGTGGACTAGCCCATGCACTTTTAGAAGGTCTACAGATACCCAACTCCTGCATAATTCTAAATTCTTCTTTTACTTTCTTGTATCTGTCTGGCGGTAGTGGTCTAGCCCGCGAGAAAACGGGGGGACCCGTTGTCTCGATATAATGTAATGTGTTATGCGAAGGAGTTTCCCTGAATGACATTGGCTTCGTAAGATCTGGGTACATACATAATAAATCATAGTATGGGTGATTTTCGATAATAGAAGTAACAGAAGGCTGTTTGACTTTTACAATTGATGCTAATACATTCAAATCTGTAACTTGATCTATTAGTTTACGTCTATGCATATCTACTAAAATTTTGTGATGCGACAAAAAATCTGCGCCCAGTATTGGCTGCTTAATATTTGCTAAAATGAATTTCCAACGATATGGTCTACGAAGATTAAGGTCTAAAACTAATGATTTAACACCGTAAGTAGCAATTTCCGTACCGTTGGCGGCGTATAACTTATAATCGGAACACTGAACAGATCTACTAATTTTTTTACTTACTGGTTATACGGACACATTTGCTCCTGTATCGACGAGAAAATGCAATCCTGTGTTGTTGTCCATGACTGATAGACGGCTACAAGGGGTGACGGCACAGACCCCAGCCGAAGGCTGTACCTCACCTCTTAGTTTTCCGACGTTGCATGGTTTCTCTTCTCCCTCCTAAACTCATTGGGCTTCCAAGCGCAGGGTGGAGTACATCTATGAGCACGGCGACGATATTTATAATGATAAATGTAGAGCCAGTCGTGTGACTTCGGTGTACGACGTCCTGGCCTCGAGTTTGAGCGTGAAAATTGACATGAGCGGCTTCCTTCTCTTTGTTTCTTTGGTCGGCTACACTCAATGTTAGCTAACCTGGCGTTTATCTTTGCCAACTCAGCGGTAATGTCTGCTATATAATCACCAAATCTTGTTGTTTCCCGGAGCTGTGGCTTGCAGTCAACATCAGCAACTTGGGTTATGCGTGTGGTCATGTTAAACGTTTTAGCACTCGTCGTTTTGTGTTCTGGTTCGGGGTCACCAATTTAGGTGTGCTGTGTATATTTATAGATGTATATATTGTGAGCCCGGTTGGATCAATAAAAGTCCGTATTTTCGAATAATCAGTTTATATTAATTTCACCAGTCAAGGATATTACTAAATACATATAATTACGGATTTACCCAATACACGTACACTTGCCTATACGGCTACAACCGGACTAGTTACACATGAACATTTTATATTGCAACGGGAAACGATGAGTGGACTTTGTCCCCTACATACCTATAGCGTGCACTCTATAGATATGCAAGTGTGTCCCTACAGTATATAATAATTTAAAGTTCCGGGTATGTGGCTGATGATAAATCCCATCCCATTCGACACACTCTTAGTTTCATATATGTAATGTACATGTTACCTCTTACAGTATATGATGTGCGTGACGTACTTACAGATATTTTTGAGAGAGTATTTCTGTAATATACACATCTAATTACAATTTTACATGAATTAAATATTTTTAAAAAAGGCGTGCGAAGCCTCGGGAAACAGCTAGTTAAATTATAAAATACCTACAACTGGTAGTGGCGTCAAGCTACAATAAAAATATGCTTTATCACAACACTATTAAGATGCTAAAACCATCACCATGAGACTCACTTTTTGTTCATACACTATTTATGTAATATATAATTTAATTTTTCAGTATATAAACCAAAAAGTGCAAACTATTCACACTTAATAACCCCGGTGAATCGATCATAAGTGACTGTAATAGTTCGAGTTGTTCGCAGTTGATCCGGGCCGAGCGCTCGAAATCCTTTCACATTGCAATGTACGATTGTCGTCGGCTAACACTAACGTTTCTATAATCCAACAGCATACCTGGATTTAGGGATCCGTATTTAGAACCTAAAATTGACAATATATTTGAAGTGAAAACTTCTTTAGGACCTAGACTAGCGAAGCTTACTATATCATAAGTGATTGATTAATAAACTTTATAGAAATCTATATAATTATTGCTCTGAGTGCCAAAATATATGAAAATCATACTAATGTTAATAATATCAATAAACAAATACAAATACAACCACTCAGTATGACAATTTATACAATTATTGGAATCAAACGCAATACGTGATGCGAATTTCATGTTAATAAAGGTCATAGTTGTCACAAAACCATAAGTTTTTTCTGACCAAAAATCACTTAACGCGATTAAAGAAATAATACTTCAAAACGAAAATTTATTGATAAACGGTGCAAACAATGGTAGTAAATTGTTTTGTCTCAGCCTATTTATGTATATAAATTGGTTATATACATGGCTTATTTATATATTACGTATTAGCGGGGTGTATACCACATAGTCGATGCAGTCAGGGTGCCAATAAATACCAAGTAGTTACTTTCACTCTATATTTGGTCAGAGTACTACACCTTACAGTAATTTTCACAAAGGAATGCGTAGATAATACCGACATCTTGCGTTTTATAGGCCGAACTATGAAATTTATAAGACGAACTATATAAATCAAAGAAATTACCATTTACATATAATTCTGCTACACGTTTTAAGTACGTTTTTGGGGTGTAAGGGGTGTCAAATAACATCATAAGACTTGAGACACCCAAGCCAACCTCACCTGCACGTCGTGCACCCTGCTGAATAACGAACGAGGCAATGGCGCAAGCGGGGTGGTAGGGTTTTACAGCCCGACTGGGTCGCAACCACCATGTATATCGCGAAAAAGCCCGTAATAGTGACTCGCTTCTACGGGTCGCGTTTCGGGATCAGCCTGTGCATATCCAGCTTTTTACAGGCCGGCATGAAAGTGGCGACCGGCGATGGACAGTGTGTCAATCGGTGGTCGCTATTATTTTTGGATTGTACTAGGCTTACCATCAGGCATAGTGCAGTCACTCTGCCGTGCTACAATAAAAAAAAAATAACACAAAGATAATAATTAACGAACAAATTAATATTATTTACGTACATCAATTCTATATAAAATCATTGTTATTTATGTATCTGAAATATGTTTACTATGTGTATAGAGTAGCGACATCTAGGTCAAACTATAGAAGTCAAAGCAATTACTATTAGTTAACATTTTTGCAAGATTCAAAAAGATTATGATAATCATCAAACTAATGTTATGCAAGTAATAAATGAATAATATCAATTCCTATTTAAGTCTAATCGAAATCTATATAATTATAATAATTCTCATTTATGTATCTTTAATAAAATGGCGTTAGTGTTAATGTGTCTCTCTTATATGTTGGCGCTTGGCGCTAGTATCAATGCGTATCTCTAATATGTGGCGCTAGTATCTCGTGTCTTGAATATGACGAGCGGCACCGGAAGTGGGTAGCTAACATACGCGAAAACAATACAGTTTGCATTAGTTTCGGATTTAAAAATTATAATTTCTCAATTGATCAATTTTACATAGCTTCATTTCAAAACTTATAGCAAGTAATTACATATTATTATAAATAAACTTAGAGACGAATATTACTGTAATATTGCATCATATATTATATTTACAGCTACGGAACATAATCTTATATTACAAGATTATCTCTTGCTTTACGGGCTTTTATTGAGTAAGTTGCAAGCCCACAGGGATTTAGCTACTTAGCTGTCACAATTTCAGAGAATATTGTAGTGTTCTCAAAACTCTATGAACTGTTTCGTGTGTGATTATATAATATTTATCTTTCAATGTGATTTTAATGTTTGATTTGGCTAATGTTGAAAATATCAAATGATTTAAAAATAAAGGTGAGAAATCATTCAGAGTTATTGATTGTTTTTACTTGTGGCTTCGCACGCTTTAATGTTGATTTAATTCTCTCTCAGGAATATAATTTTTCGGAACGTATATGCAAAGTTTTATGATAATCGGTTTAGTCGTTAACGCGATAAAGCATATGATAAGAAACAAACAAACGTACTTTCGTATTTAAAATATTAGCGAAATATATACTATAATAATCTATACTAATATATAAAGCTGACGAATTTGTTTGTTTGTTTGGTTGAACGCGATAATCTCAAGAACTACAGATCTGATTTGAAAGTTTCTTTTAATGTTAGATAGTTTATTTATCGAGAATGGCTAAAGGCTACATATCATAACGTTAAAACCAATAGGAGCTGAGCACTAATCAAGAATGTCTCAAAATCGAGCTATTTTGGAAGCTTCTGCTGCGTGTTAATGTCAGTATTATATGCGTTGCCATGGTAACGCGAGATAACATTCTCTCGCAAATATTTTCATGGTTTACATTGTGTTCCTATTCAAGCAGTTTATTCTACGATATTTTTGTTTACAATTTTTAATTATACGTGGTACGTTTATATCGCAAACATTTCTAAAGTTTATTTTGTGTTGCTATTCAAAAAGTTTAGTAATAATAATATTCATCCAATAAGTTTGTCAAAGGAATTAATCCATACTGCCAATTCTGAAGTAGTCAATAAAGGTAGTTTTCTTCTATATCCAAGATAATGTAGAGGTATAAGCGCCAAATCCTCTATATAATATTTCATAAGTTTTTATCTTCTTAATCTTCAAGACCATAGAATTAATGTTCCGTGGTATTATTTTTCTTTCATTTCACTTATGCACAATAATTATAAATATTACATAAAACGCTACCAATTTAACACAGTATACAAATAAGTAAGACGAGATTATGAATAAAATATAAAATCTACTACATGACAGAATAAAATCCCGCCAAAAACTTCTCAAAAACTTTATTCTAAGTTAGTTTGGTTCCCAATTTTTGATGTATGATATATTACGTGTAATAAAAGTAAAGTGAGTGTATTTTATATTAAAAATATCCGTGATGCTACAAATATCAACATTTTTTTTTAATTCTGTCGATATCTCTATTTTTTTATTTGTTACGGGTAATCTCCGAAACGGCTGGACCTATTTGAACGGTTTTTTTTCTTAGAAATGACAACGCAGTTGATCTAGTAAGGTCTTAACCGCTCAGCGGAATACAAGTAATATTTGAACGGGAATTTTACGGGGAAATAAGTAACTAATTAGCTGTTTTATTTTATGCTAGCGGGTTCAGCAGACGTTGCCCGCCCTGATAATAAGACAAACTATACCTATACAATTAGGTATGACTGGTCACTCGAATATTATTTTAGTTTCCGCGTATTTGCCATCGAACAAAGAATTGCTAAGATCCGATTTGCAGATGCTACTTAATTTAGGAGATTCAGTTATTATAGCGGGGGACCTCAATAGCGGGAACGTTATCTGGAATAGTCCGTGTACCTCTTGTAACGGGAGGATACTCGACGAACTAGGTAGGGTTCTCGCGTTTGACGTCATAGCCCCTTCGGAACCCACGCACTATCAAGATCATTGCCGACC
>JACEII010000756.1:0-14161 GCA_014332785.1 Antheraea mylitta
TATTACATGTATAGAAGATAAGGTAGAACAACACATACATATAGAGGTCACTAGTAAACAAAAAAAATAAATAGGTAGTTAACAAGCAACCCTCGATTTGCCCTATTAACTATTCAGGCAACCTTGCCTTGGCTTCCTGTATAGTTTAGCAACACATTAGTATACCGCTGATGTATTATTCCTTGACAACAACGAAATCGAATGCAAGAACGGTCTTATATTGTATTCATTATTTTTTTCACTAGTTTTCGCTCGCGACTTCGCTCGCCTAATCTTGATTTAGCTTTCTCTAAGAAGCAGTACCGTTTTTTTTTTAAATAAAAGGTGCTTTACGTCCTTTTTATACCAATGACCACATATGTGCAAAATTTCATGATGATTGGCTGAGCATTTACGACATGAAAGCGTAACTAATATACAAACCTACAACTAATATACAAACAGCCAACAGACAATGTATATAACGATTTTTACGATGCTTAAAATTAACATGAATTATTGGATATAATGTATTCTGAAGTGGACTTCCTTGCAAAACCAATATAGAGGTCGATTCAGCGGCCTCCACATGGTTACAAGAACGTGGGACAGGTGTGAACTCAAGGTTTCTTTCAGAGGGACTAAAATATATTCAAATAATCTTGTACTAAAAGTTATTAAGGTAGTTGGGAATGAAGATATTCTTGTGTTGTGGTTTACCGTCAACTAGCGATCGTACCGTGGCTTTGCTTATGTTTATATGCTTATTTACATCATACATTTTCTTGCAACTCTAACGGTTTGTACACTATTATCGTTATATACCCAAACCTTTCACGTGAATCACTCTATCTACTAGAGAAAAGCGTATGAAAATCTGCTCAATAGTTTTTGAGTTTATCGTGAACAGAGAGCGAAACGCAGCAGAAAACTTTGTTTTACAATATGTAGTGACACTAAAAATGTTGCTAATATTTTATAAAAAAAAACCTTTGTTAACCATAAAACCATATTTTCTGAATTAGGACAACTCGTATATTTCTGTTTGTAAACGCGGTAATTAGTTAAATGGATGTTTCTAAAATTATACTGTGAAATTACTCAATTTAAACTTATTAATTAAACTTGACGATTTGTTATTCAAATGAAGCCCTACCTTGAATATCATAGGTCATGGCTAAATCGGAATATTCAGAAGAATTGATATATTTAAGCCTACCTAGAAAGAGACTACTTACTGATTAGTAGATTAGTAGTTACTGATTGATTGTGTTAAAACTATCTCATGAATTGTTCGAATAATCACCTTATGAAAAAGACATTTTCAGTGACAAATGATACAAAGTACGGCATAAAAGACAATTATGCAGGTTGTCTCTCGGTAGTCTCCATTGTTTTTGGATTGTACTGTACATACCAACAGGCATAGTGCAGTCACAATCACGTGCTACAAAAAAAACTTGCTTACTAAAGTCTGCGTACTAATTGCAAGTCTTAGATATGTAAATAATGTTATATATAATCCTTACATTCACCAGCGTTTACAACTAACTTAATTTACAGGGACTACTACACTATTTATTTAACAACAAATATAACTTAGTCGAGGTTTAATCTCAAACAGAATTTAAAAATATACTATTTACGTATTAGTTCCATATGTATGTCAAAGTCTTTATACCAAATTTCAAAACTCTCTTCTCAAAACTTTTTAGATATATTTTTTTCTTTTTTTTTTCGAAATGACTATGCTATTGACCCAGCAAGGTCTTAACAGCTTCACCGGACTACTAAGGCGAGCTCTTAAGGCACTCAGCCGATTTTATTTTGGCAACCAGCTCAAGGGTGCACGGCACACCTCGGCTTGACTGTTGCCTGTTGCATGCAAAATCGCGACCTATCTTAGCTAACCTAGTTAACTATTCATATATGTATGAGTTGTTGAAACGTATATGTGTACCAAGCATACCCGCCTCAACAACTCCTCCATATATTTATTATCGGAAAATTGAGAGTTTTCAGTTCGATAAGGGAAAAAAAAAGTAAATCCTTCCACTTTCATGTGTAAGCGTGTAGGCGTGCACGTGTGTGGGGGTGATCGTGTAGTGTTTTAGCCGTGATGTATATTTGTGTGTCACCGTATCGCGCAAGCAACGCACTCAAGGGCTCCCTACCGAGGGATCGAACCTAGGCTTGAGCCGCTGCCGTGGGAGGCCTAATCGGTTTTTTTTTCCAACTGACTACGTTATTGGCCTAGTAACCGAAGAAAATACCCTGTAGGTTTTGTGAATCAATTAATTATTGAGTTATGAAAAGACGTATCTTCTTTGTTGTCTCAAAAATGTAATTTATTGAATTCGTTTTAGACCTAATTCACAGATTTACTGACATAGTCTTGCTAATATTTAGATAACTATTTAGTCTTGCTAACTATTTAGTCTATATTAATTTGGTTTAATTTAAGATATATGTCATCCGATCTGCACTTATTTAGGTAATTGGCAAAATTAACATGGGAGTCCGACCCACACTTAATTTGTACCTGCTTTTGGAACTGCGAATGGCGAATAACAAATTGTGTTACCGTGACACGTATAGGAAAGTTTTATTGTCTTTTATAAATTATAGACCAGTCGATGCAAAAAGCGCTGATGTCGTAAAAGACATGACGTGAGATTCTTACAACACTATCTACATATATAATAAATATGTAAATCTAGCATATTTGTACTTTTAAATTTTTTTTTATTGTAGCACAGCAAAGTGACTGCGCTGTGCCTGATGGTGAGCACAGTACAATCCAAAAACAATGGCGACCACCGAGAGACACGCCATCCCTCGGCAGACGCCGCTGTCATGCCGGCCTGCCGAAATGTCTCTTCACGTTACGCTTGAAGGACCCCATGTTATACGAAGGAGGGAACGCACTAGCCGGGAGATTGTTCCATAGCTTCACGGTACGGCAAAGATAAGAAGTTGCGAACTTTTTAGTTTGTGCCCAGATAGGATTTACTGTAAAACTATGGCTCCGAAGCCCAGCTCGAGTGGTTCGGTTATGGAAAGGAGAGGAAAGGATTAAATTAAATAGCTCTGCAGAACATTCGCCATAATACAGACGGTAGAACACGCTAAGTGAGGCAATATCTTTGCGCAACTGAAGCGGGCCTATAAACTGTAATGTCTGCATCATTTACAATGCGGACAGCTCGTCTCTGCAACCTATCCAGGGCCCATGGTCCCAGAGGTGCGAACAGTATTCCACGCAAGGTCGAACTTGTGCCTTATAAAGGAGGTATAACTGATCAGGCGTGAAAAACTGCTGCACCCTGTTTAGGATTCCGAGTCTCCGAGATGCAGTGGAGATTTTTTTTTTTCGAAATGACTACACTATTGACCCAGCAAGGTCTTAACAGCTTCACCGGACTGCGAACAGTGGAGTGCAGCGGAGATTATGCTCCCGATGTAATGTTTTTCAAAAAGTATTGTTGCAGGAGTTTGGAAATAAGTAAATCAGCACCTGGACGACCGAGCCTAGCTCGGTTCTTTAAAAAAAAATATTTAAATTAAAATAAACTGTTAGGTTAACCTCACAAAGTTAGCATTTTCAATAAAAAAATATATATCGATAGCTTGTCACTCGTATTCGAACTGCGGATAGACTGATTTTCGAAGCAGCCGATTTCCATCTATTTTTGTTTTGACAGCGGCAGCGATAGTTACCTTTACATTCTAGCTATATTTTTTCGTTACATGAAAACTCAGATAAAAGAATTTTTTTATAAATGAAATCTATATAGCTCGATCTATCATCCCCGAAACCACCTACATACTAAGTTTCACAAAAATCGCTCTCGCCGTTTCAGAGATCTCAAATATATAGAAATATAAAAATATACAAGAATTGCTCGTTTAAAGGTATTAGATAGATAGATAGATAGATATACATTTTAAACATTATCTAAATGTTTGTCAGTCTGTTTACTTGAACACGCATCACTCCTAAAGTATTGCGAGTAACATTTAGTCTGTTTTATTAAAATCGGTTCGATATATCATAAGTTATTGTAACGACGACGTCACTTAAATACGAGTGAAAAGTAGACAGTAATTAGACTTGATACATTCAGATGACATTATTAGTCACTGTTCTGTGTATCAGGTTCTATGTGGACGAAGTCGTGGGCACAGGTAGTAAATAAATATACCGCAAAAACAATGGAATGGATTGTGCCTTGTAAAAACTTCCTTGTAGTTTATTAGGTTTTCAAAATCGAAAGCAAAATTAAAAAAATATTTTATTCAATTTAGGCCCTAAGAAGGCACTTATGAAAGTCAAAACAACCACCGGTTCGAAAAACAACTTAGTCATCGAGAAGAATCGGCAAGAAATTCGATCTGGTTCATCTTTTTCACATATTATATATTTGGACTTTGTTATAGAATATTCCCTAAATAAAAATTACGGGTTTTACTATGTTTGAAATATGAAATATGTATGTTTGAGAGGTGTAAGGGGTGTCGAATAACTTCATAAGACTTGAGACACCCAAGCCAACCTCACCTGCACGTGGTGCACTCTGCTGAATAACGAACGAGGCAATAGCGCAAGCAGGGTGGTATGGTTTTACAGCCCGACTGGGTCATAATCACCATGCATATGGCGAAAAAGCCCGTAATAGTGATTCACTTCTACGGGTCGCGTTTCGGGATCAGCCTGTGCATATGCAGCTTATTACAGGCCGGCATGATAGTGGCGACCGGCGATGGACAATGTGTCAATCGGTGGTCGCTATTATTTTTGGATTGTACTGTGCTTACCATCAGGCATAGTGCAGTCACTTTGCCGTGCTACAATAAAAAAAAAATATGGAACAACCAGTTTGTCACAGTTTCTAGTATTTAGATCATGCCGGTTTCTTTTACGTAATTCAGCTTTTCAAAGTTCTCACGGACACATTAAATTATCAACAATGTATCGAGAGGGTAGAGGTAAGATATCTAATTATATATTAATAATAAATAATAATAATAAATTCCTGAAACTTGGTCTTTAATGATTCGCGAGTTCCCAAATCGTATATTACTCGATCTGTCCGTTTTTGTAACAATAATATGGTGTTCACCTCAGCAGCTGTTCCTCACAACAACATGCCATAAGGCATTAAGTTATTGAGGTAAGAAGTTTTCAAGTATTATCTAAATTTTGTTTCGTCATATATAGATGATTATTGCCCTTTATTAATTGCATATTAGGTTTTTATGCAACCTTTACAGACCTCAGAAATGAACTACATTACATTACAAATTAACTAGTACAGACTTGGACAATTATTATGGCCCCTTGAATATAGCTGGAAGTTCAAGCTTGTATATAACATATTCAAAGATTTACATAAAAAAATTAAAGTATCATTATAGGAGTCTAAAATTGGCATTTATTTAAACTTAACTTATAGTTGTAATAATACATATCAGTCGTTACATTTCAGATGCAGTTTCAATCGCTCATATGAGATCATTAATTTTTTAAAGATTTTCAGTTCTTATTCAACGTGAACGAAGTCCAAATCATGCCGTTCATAAGTTTTTTACTTTCATTTTGTGACATTACAATTTCATCGGTATTATTAAAAAAAATTAAACACGTATTGAATGCTTTTAAAAGGTTTCGTTTCAAACGCATCGCACTCGCCGAATGTTCGCCATTTTGCTGTTTTGTCTCGCTTTGGTTAGGTTAAGTTAAACTTGCGAAACAAGGATAACGCGAACTTGTCTCGAGCGAGCGCGGTGCATTTAAAACGAAACCTTTTTAAAACAAGTATTCAATACGTATTTAACTTTTTTGTAATAACACTGAAGATGTTTAAAATATATACCGTCTATAAAAAAAATTAAATCTTATGAACTGCTAAAATTAGATGTGGCTCATTTTGAAGTATTACGACTTATCTATACTATAATAAAACTGTAACAAGTCGAAATCTGTACATTAAATATTTTTTGAAAATTTTAATCAGGATAGGCTATGTTATCGATATAGAAGCCAAAAATAATCTTTTTACAATTTTTGTCTGTCTGTCTGTCTGTCTGTCTTTCTGTCTGTCTGTCTGTCTGTCTGTCTGTCTGTCTGTCCCTATGCACACGCATCACTCTGAAACTACTGAACCAATCTTGACGAAACTTGACATAGTGATAGCTAATATTACGAGATTACATCAAATATACTTTTTGTCTCATAAAACGCCAAGGGTTCTCCAGGATAAAGGATTAAAGTCTAGAATATAAACCCGAATTACTCTGAAAGTACTGAACCAATTTTAACGAAATTTGACACAGTGATAACTAATATTAGAAGACTACATCCAGGATACTCTTTGTCCCATAAAACGCAAGGAGTTCTCCAGAATAACGGACGAAAGAAAAAAAATTGTAGTTCATGAGATTCTTAATGGATTTTGGTAATTTTCCTTAGTGCTATTTACAGCAGACAGATTAGTTAAAAATTCAAGTTATATAGGCTACATAAAAAAAAAAACAAATAACCAAAAAAAACGACGGGGTTCGAACCGTCTCCCCGTCGATCATGAAAGTAGTATAGAGCCGCCAACTTTACCTCTAGGCTACGCTTACATATTTTATTCAAAAATTTCAACTGCTTCGAAAACGTCCACAAAATTATTAATAACTAATCTATACTATTAAAACTGTAACAAATCGAAATCTGTACATTCAATATTTTTTGGAAATTTTAATGAAGGTAGACTATGTTATCCATATAGAAGCCAAAATTAACACAGTGACAACTGATATTACAAGGCTACATCCAGGATACTTTTTGTCCCATAAAACGCAAGGGTTTTAAATTTAGAATAGCTGGTTAATACTGTGAGAATTGGTCGATGATAACTGAAGTAGGTTATAAAAGTATTAGATATAGCATTATCAAGATATATGTCATAGTGTGATTTTACTTTCTTTGTAGAAGGGTGCATACTTTCAGTTCCGAAATTATCGCTGTCCGGCATATTTTAAATTAAAACACTGGTTACATTCACAACTGCGAAGGGTGTTTCATAATTTATAAATAGCGTTAAAAATGCGTAGTTTAATCCGTGACAGTCAATTGTCTAATTAAATAGTAACAAAGAAATCAGTGAAAGGTGCAAGCGCGGTGTGTTTGGCGGTATGTCAAAGGGCGCCCTTTGTGCATGCCGTGTAATACTGGTACGACGAGTGTTCGACAAAGCAATTTGAATGTTATGTTTATACGGATAGAGTTGCAGATGTTTTTGAGTACTTCGACAATAGTGCAAAGTTCGTATTATAACCTGTAGCTTCGGAAATGTAACGTCACAAAAAACCATAATCTTCATCATCATCATCACTGGCAGTTCTTCTCGACCTAATGCAGAAAATAAGCCTCCTCTCTTTTAAAAATAAAAACATGTAATTGAAATCTATCGAGTAATTTTTGGATGTACGTAGGTCAGACTTTGGCCAGTGTATATGTATATTAGTAAGATTAAAAAAAACCAATTCCGTAATATTATAAAAATATTATATTACACCTAATTTAAAAATATAAAAAATACATATACCTATACATTAAAAAAATTACTGAAGATTAATTTGACCCGTAAAAAGCTAACATCACGCAATATCTCCAGGCGGTCACCCATCCAAGCACTGACCATTTTTTTTTTTTTTTACGTGGGGAAATCCCTTATGGATACCCACCCTCCCGGGGGAGAGAGTGGGATATGTCCGACTCGCACGGACTAAAACCCCACGGTGTACCGACAGACCGTGATGTTGGGGCGGCAAGGGATCGTTCTATGCTATTCCCCTTGAATAGCCGCCCCAACGGTCCACCCGGCGGAAGGTTGCCGCCGGGCTCCTACCTATAGAGAGGCAGCTGGGCACACGCTAGCTGCTCCCCCTCGTCCGCCGGATCTGTGCAATGAGGGGATGAGCCCCCCGACTGCATCCCCTCAGATCCGGCTACGGTGGCAGGAGGAGTTGGGCAAAGCGCCGCCTCCTCCTGCCAGTCCTCCTATGGTGAAGACGGTTACTGAGGGGGGTCCGCCTCGAGATGACTTCCTCGCAAAAGGAGGCCACTGCTCGCCACGCCTGTTCGCTACCGAGCATGGACGAGACCACGCTCGGCAGCGATAAATCCTCTCCTACCACCGCCACCAGAGTGCGGCGCTCCACCTTCCACGCAGCACACTCAGAGAGAGTGTGCTGTGCGGTATCTTCCTCAGCGCCGCACTCATGGCAGGCAGCGGTCAGCTCCCTGCGAGCGATCCGGTGCAGGTACCACCCGAAACAACCATGTCCGGTCAGCACCTGCACCAGCCTGAACGACAAGGAGCCCCATCTCCTCCCAATCCACTCCCGCAGGACCGGGCGGACGGCGTCGACGGTGTGCCTCCCGAAGCGCGCGTCCGCCAGGTCCTGCATCCACCTCCCTACAGCCTCTTCTCGCATCTCCCGCCTTTTAGCTTCTATCTCCCTGGGAGCCGGAGGATCCAAGCACTGACCACGCCCGACATTGCTTAACTTTGGTGAGATCGGACATGAACCGGTCGACGTTGACGACAAAGCATTTCTATCTACGCGTCTCTCTGCCATAATTGTGACGTTACATAATATTAAATAGAAACAATTTGAATCTTACAATCATACAAGTAGGGTTGTAAAGGTTTTTGAGTATAGACTTTACTTTTAGGTATAGACATATGTATGCTGCCGCGAGGTTTTTTTATAGATAATAATATGTTCTTTAATATTGTAGAACATATTTTTGTTCTATCATTCATAGTTATCGGGGCGCATGCGATGAAATACATTTTATGCCAAATTTTTTTCATACCTCTGATTACATTATTGCAATTGTAGTAGAAATCCCAATTTTTTTCTAAAAAATAAATATAGCCTATATTACTAAGGGTTTTTTTCGAAATGTCTACGCTATTGACCCAGCAAGGCCTTAACAGCTTCACCGGACTACTAAGGCGAGCGCTTAAGGCACTCATCCGATTTTATTTTGGCAACCAGCTCAAGGGTGCACGGCACACCTCGGCTTGGCTGTTGCCTGTTGCATACAAAATCGCAACCTATCTTAGCCAACCTAGCTAACTATTTATATATGTACGAGTTGTTGAAACGTATATGTGTACCAAGCATACACGCCTCAACAACTCCTCCATATATTTATTATCGGAAAATTGATAGTTTTTCAGTTCGATAAGGGGAATAAGTAAACCCTTCCACTTTCATGTGTAAGCGTGTAGGCGTGCACGTGTGTGGGGGTGATCGTGTAGTGTTGTAGCAGTGATGTATATTTGTGTGTCACCGTATCGCGCAAGCAACGCACTCAAGTGCTCCCTACCGAGGGATCGAACCTAATGGGAGGTCTAATCCGGTATGTTACTAAGGGATAATGTAGCATTCTAATGGTAAACGAATTATCGAAATCCGTCCAGTAGTTTGAGTTTATTCGTAACTAACATACAAAAATACTACGATTCCTCTTTATTATAATAGTTTAGAAAAATAATTTGAATCTTATGCTTTACTGATAGGGTCGTTAATAGTGCGAAGTTTGTGTGTAATCACCACGAACGTCGCCATGGCCGATTTAAGTTTAGGGTGCGCCTATAGATGTTTTACATCAAAAATCACATGTAATCTGGGTATATTTGAGTGAGACCGGGGATAGTTAGGATTCACAATTGGAAACGGTAGTTGTGGCTGCAATCGGGTATCAGTTTTATTCAATTTTATCGCTTTTAAAAATACAATTGAAACCAGTGATAACCAATTTGGTGCAGACGAAGTTGCACGGGTCAGCTAGTAAAGAATAATATGCATTTATGTCTAAATTTCTGTTCTGCGCAACTATACACAGAGCAGTCAAAAACTAAAGTTTTCCGAGGAATGTATATTATCTATTGTGTACTCCTTTTACAAATTAACAAAGAATTATACACATAGCATATTTAATTATTACACAATGTTAAATTATGCTAAATTATTATCAGCTGAAACGTGAACCGGCGTCAATAAAATTCGAGTCTGCCCTTGAACTAGTGACGCGACGAGTCCAACGATAAAAATTGCGAACTGTGAGGCGCGGGCGGTGAGGGCGCCCACGATAAAACTATTTGCGAATTACGTATATTTTATTACAATACCTATCTATCTATACACAAATATGTATGTCCCTGAGTTTGTATATCTACGAGATAATTTGAACATAAATATAAAATAACACAGATCAGCTCCACAAACGTGCACACATATGTATACGTAGGTACATGTATGATGGAAGGTCTTTATTTTTTTCTCTTATATCGCACTGTATTAATTTCGTTTCATATAGTTATTTGATACGATATACATACATGAGTTACTGAGGTACATCTGTGTATCTCACTAATTCCTATATGTATGAATAGTTAGCTTAGTTTAACTTGGCTTAGTTAGTTTCGCGATGATGCGTAACCCAAGCAACAGCCCAAGTCGAGATGTGCCGTGCACCCTTGAGCTGGTTGCTGAATAAAATCGGCTGAGCGCCTTAAGCGCTCGCCGTAGTAGTCCGGCGGAAATGTAAAGACCTGTCAGGGATTTCTTTTCTCGAACTTTTTTTCTTTTTTCGAAATGTCTACGCTATTGACTCAGCGAGGTCTTAACAGCTTCACCGGACTACTTTCTATCAGGAAACATAGTCCGTTCGAAAAACAAAATATTATGTATAGGGCGCTGAAGATATTTTATAAATTCGTGTGTAATTTCACTTTTGACTACACATACCTTATGGAATATAATGTACACTCTTCGTCGCTTTCTATAAATAGAGAGAATGTATTATATTTAGAGAATACGATTTTATATTGGTCTCGTCATAGAGTTAAATTCTTAGTCATTTCGTATTGGAATAAATTTCTGCATTGTAGTGAACTATCACTTTAATTAGTTCAGTGTAGAGTATAGACAAACATATCTCTATTTGTACAGTAACATTTGTACAAATAGTACAACGCACAATAATAAAAAAATGCTGCGTAACTAGTTCAGTTATATTTATTTTTCAATAATTCATACATTACATCACGTATGTAAATGTAAATACGTGATGTAATCTATATTTGTAATAAAAAAACATTTCCTATGAAGCTACAGATAATACTATTGCCGTTCAATACGTAGTCCGATGAAAATGTTAAGACCCTGCTAGGTCAATGGCGTAGTCAGTTCGAGAATAAAAAACCGTTCAATATTGAATTTTTCGTGGACGAGATTCTGGGCTACTCTTTTGGGTAATCGATGCCATTAATAATGTTCAACAAAGCGAGCGACATATTCACATATATATTTATAAATTACATATAGGAATACCAATAATATCATTGTAGGAATACGAAAAAGTGGTAATGCAATGGAATCTGGAGAAATAATCTGAAAATCTTTTTTGCAACAGTTCACAAATCTTACTCATAAAGTCATCTCATTTTTTCACAATATATCAAAACACATTATAATTACTCTTTTATTATTTAATAACACTGCTGGATATAGGTAATTTGAGCCACCCTTCAATGCATGGACCGAATATAAAAGAACAAATGTTTTCTTTTAATTCAATATTTTTAAGATAACCTTATCCATTCCCAAATATATGTGTAGAAATTACGTAATATGAATCTATAGCACTTACAATAATTACTAAAATAATGTGCTGTAGATTTCAACGTTTAATATTGAGTCGAATAATTTCTATCTTTTATACAATGTTACTCTATGAAACAAAAAAACAAATCGTAACAAAAAATTGACGATCGAATACACTCTCTACTCTTGCTCTCTGTTTCAGTAACTACCACTTCTATATATTCCATATTCATCTAACTCTATTAGAAAAAAAAAACAGGACACTAAGTTTAACTTCCACAGCGCGTGAACTAGGACTCCATTTTTTCTTAATTTATATTCAACTCGGGAAGATCCATAGAATGATACTAGTCATCGATTATGAATGGAAAACCACCGGTGATTATCACAATGATTTAAAACTGTCGCGACGGCCAGCGTTCCGGTTTTAATAATGGCGTCGTACGATTTATTTATATTATAATTTATAACATATTAATACTAAATATACGTTTTGGTTCATTGGGGCGCTTTGTAGCAGACCTGCCTCCTCCACAACTATGTGTATTTATTGATTTTAATATTCTAGGCTGTTTTTTTTTCTAGAATTCTTTTGGTCAGAAAATGTATCGGTTTCGAGTACTAAGTGAATTGCTATGTAATAAAAAAAATGAGATTATAAAAAATACTATGAATTTTTAATCTTACATAGTATACTAGTTTTTGTCCGCGACATCGTCTGCGTGGAGTGGTTACTTTGGGCTATCGCTATAATCGCATATAAAGATTTCTAAAAATGATTGAAATACATTTTATTAGTTACTTCTAGGATACATGCAACATTTTTTTTCCACGAAAATCGAAAAGTACAGACACTTTACTTTTAGAGTTTATATTAAATCACTCTTTATGATGGCTTAGTTGTTAGCGTGTTCGGACACTGTGTCGATGGACGTAGATCAGAATCCTTATAACCGAGTCAGCGTTTTGGTTGAAGGAAAACATCGTAGGTGTTTTGTAGGTGGTAGAGACACGCTGAAGCTATTACTGGTTTCAGCATGAATGGGCCGGTTCGCCCGGGGTACTACCATCCGACACACAGAAACACCGACGTAAAGGCTGGTTGTCAAGTGCAGTGTTTGATATATTTTCAACCTGAGGATGGTAGCTAGTTAAGCGGGCTAAGAAAATGCCCTACTATTATGCTATGGTTTGATCACGATTTTTTTTTATATCAAAGGCAAACGATCAGGTGTGTCATCTGATGTTAAGTGACCACTTCCGTCCATAGACACTAATGACAATATGGGAGTCGCAAGTGCGTTGCCGAGATGTATGGGAGAGGGAAGAGGAATGGACAGGGAAGTGGGTGTCCGACGCTTTCGAACGAACCGAAAACGAAACGCAACAATGCAAGCACTGTTACTTCACGTTGGTTTTGTGTGAGAGGGTGGTACTATCTTTTAAATCTCATTGCATTGATTGTCTAATAACGCGGAAAAATACAATCACATTTTTAACATTTTAACCAATAATTCCTACAATTCAATTCAAATCACTAATTACTACAGGATAATTGTAACGTTCAATAAAAACAACTAACTATATTTTCGAGTTTTTGGCGGGATTTTAGTCTGTCGTATAGTGGATTTTATATTTTATTCATAAACTTGTGTTATTTGACTCTATATTTTGTAAATGTAGTGGTGTTTTAATTAATATCGTTTGTTTATTGTGCATAAGTGAAGAGATTGGAAAATAATAGCACGGAGCATGAAGTTCTGAGATGCCACAGAAACTCCCTGGAAGGTCTAACAAGGGAACTACCACCTTGTTAGATTATTGAAATAATCACACGACGCTTGTAATATTATTAACTACACGATATTGACAGTAATAATCTGAACTACATTTCTATTAAAATGACATTTTAAAATTCAAAATGGGTTAAAAGTATGATTTATACTTACAAAGATACCAGTATATTGTCCACTCAATAATCGATGCATGTTAGTCAATATTATGACAGATGTTGTAAATTCGCTTAGCAACACGGTACAGCGCTACATCTGCGTGATCGTGTTGAAATTTTAAATGAAATCTATTTCGATATATAGCCGTCTGGCCACCTTGGTGATTGCTAATCCAGTCCTTTCATATTTATAGTCCAAAGGTAACGGCCGCCTAAACTACGTGTCTTGTTCAGCTGTGACTAATAAATTTATAACTAGACTAATATATATTACAAATTGAATTGGATCGGTATTTTATTTATACTAACTTTTTATTATTACGCTTAATGTAACATACTAGCCTCTGCCTGCGACTTCATCTTATTCTTCCTAGCATATTCCCGGCTTGGTACCAAGGTCCGCTTTCCTAATAGACTTCCTCCACTTTGCCCGATCTTGGGCATCCTTCTGTGTGAGGCTATTGTCCCTTAAGCCCGCCTTCACCACGTCCAACCAGCGTTTTTAGGGCCTGCCGCGAGACCTTGGGCCTTGTACAGTCATGCCGAGGCATCTAT
>JACEII010000757.1:6123-18495 GCA_014332785.1 Antheraea mylitta
GATAAGGAAAAAAAAAGTAAACCCTTCCACTTTCATGTGTAAGCATGGAGGCGTGCACGTGTGTGGGGGTGATCGTGTAGTGTTGTAGCGGTGATGTATATTTGTGTGTCACCGTATCGCGCAAGCAACGCACTCAAGGGCTCCCTACCGAGGGATCGAACCTAGGCTTGAGCCGCTGCCGTGGGAGGCCTAATCGGGTGTACCATCCGACACACATAAACACCCACGTAAAGTAACTGTGCTTATATTGTTGCGTTTCATACGGTCAGTAAGAGTGCCGAAGGCCCACCTCGCTCCCCCACTTCCCCATTCCCTCTCCGCTGCCCCTTCCCCGTTCGTTCTCTCCTTCCCTTTTCCCAAACAGGCTGAGAACATAGTTACAAGTCCCCTGGTGTTGCTAGTATAGAAGGACGGCGGTGATCAGTTACTATCAGGTGACCCACCTGTTCGTTTTTCTCCTATGATATAAAAAAAACTCGAACGAAGCATAGAGCAAAAACTAGTATAAAGAATGAAACTACCATTTTTATATACCATTGTTATCACCACATGAATCTGTAACTGACCCACTGCAGAGTCATAGGCCTCTTCACGAATTCACGAAGGAAAGTGTGAGCATAATCAATGCGTCAACCCCCGATGTATTGGCGATGTCAAACTTCGAAAAATCTATACTTCCGTATTGTTCCCACGTACAGTGATATCACAACAACATTTGTAAGTTTCAGATTTTCTAATATAAATATCGATACCTGGGCGACCGAGCCTAGCTCAGTTCTTTAAAAAAACACTTTTAAATTGAGACAAAATATTAGATTTGATTTATAAAATTAATATTTAAAAAAAATAATAAAAAAAAACATATATCTTCTGTTGTCACTCGGATTCGAACTGGGGTTACACGGATTTTCGAAGCAACCGATTTCCATCTGAGCTATTATTGTTTTGACAGCGCCAGCGAAATTGACCTTTATATTTTAGTTATATATTTACATTGATTAAAAACTCAGTTAAAAAAAGTTTTCTATGAATAAAATCTAGCTAGATCGATGTATCGTCCCCGAAACTATCTACATACTAAGTTTCACGGAAATAGATGACGCCGTTTCCCAGATCCTGAATATATAAAAATATACAAGAATTGCTCATTTGAAGGTATTAGATAGATTAGATATAAACGGGGTTACTAATATAAATTAGTAAATGCATGTGAATTCGGAAAAACCTGCCGGGATTTGAACATGCGTACATCGAATTGATATTCTACGGGTAAAATGATTAAAAAAAATGGCCTGTTATCTTCACTATTATATTTGGTTAATAAGATCTTGTTCATAACTTTAAGGCATTCTGCGAGGACTAGAAGCGAAGGGTATAAAGAAGCCCACACCTATCCAGGTCCAAGGGATACCGGCAGTTCTCAGCGGTAGAGATATGATCGGGATAGCTTTCACTGGCTCCGGGAAGACCCTAGTGTTTACTCTGCCCATCATCATGTTCTGCTTGGAGCAGGAGATTAAGATGCCTTTTATCAGGTAAGAGGAGGAATGGCGGAGTCTGTTGTTATCTCACTCTGCTTAAACTATCAAATAGGGAAAGAGAGTGTAGCTCGCTGGTGTAATCCATTTAAATTAAAGCCACATAAGAAAATGAACTGTATATTTTATGTTTAAATTTTTACAATTTAAAGATAAGACGTGGGACCACTTTTCGTTCGAGCTGTCACGAAAAAGTATTTGACATTGTTAAAATTACCAGCTGATAAAAATGTCTATGTGTCTCATACAGAGAGAGATAAATGCAGTTTGGACTTATTATTGAGATAGTACAGATATACAAAAGGGACGAAATTATGATTTCTTTCTTTTTACTCTACCACAACTGATTTGAATTCTCTTTCAAAATTCATGTAACATAAATTTTTGTTTATCCGTATGTGTCTCTTATTTTTTGCATGCTTTATATTTGTTTGCTTTATGTATGAAAATTGTGACATCATTTGACAGTTTTAGAATGTTCCCAGGTCTTCCAATATTTAATTTATGGTTACAATCAACCAATAGGAACATTGCATAACAGCGCTAGATATTCGCATATTTCATAGGACTAGTGGGCACCCAGTGGTCGACACTTGACCATAGTTATTTGATTTTTTAAAGTTTGAACTTTATTATCTGTTATCACAGGGTATACCTCTTTAATCAATGGTTTTCATCATGGCTACTATATTATTTCCCATGATCTTTAATTATATATACATTTTAAAAAATCTATATGTATATGAAGATTGAAATTAATTATAAACTTAAAACAAAAATCACGTGGTAAAGCTCTCAAATTTTAAGCAAACATTAACTTTACGAAAATAAAGAAATTTATCGCAACCCATGACACAATTTTCAATTAATTTTACACGACACCATGGGTGGGTGGAGTTTCTGGGTGATATTGAATTAAATGTAGTCTGTTTATTATGAGAAATAGTGATATGCCCAGTATCATAGTTTGGAAAAGTAATGGATCCACAATACAATCAAATGGTGAATCCAAGACAAAGATGTTTTTAATACTACCATTAGCTTTTGAAAATAAAATCTTATTTATTGCTACATGAGGTTAAATTGCAATGTTGTAACCGCGGAGGTCTAAGTCATGGATTACTTTTATGAACAAAATTCTTATTTTGTTTATACAAAGTATTATTGGGCTCATTTTTTTATTAAATCATCATTTGAAGTGAGTTCACCATAAAAAATAATAAACATTATAATAATAGTTATATTTTATAATATCATTGTTGAATGTAGGATGAAAAATGGTAATTGGAACGTAAGAGTTAAAAAATACATACAGTCGAGCATAGCAACCTCCTTCACAACCTTTTTTGAAGTTCATAATTATTGACGGCTGTCAAAATGTCTTTTTTATTTACATGAGTGTATATGTTGTGTAAAATTCAAGCAGTAGTGTGAGTAGTACATATTTTAATTAATTTAATATACTTCTAATGCATTTTAAATAAAATAAATAGCTTTCTGCACTTATCTGCCATATAAACTTTAACTATGTCACTTTTCAAGTTCACCCGTTTACGCAGTTCATTTAAAAAGGGATACAAAGTTTTTGCTTCACGTATTAATATGTAGATAAGAATATTTACTGTGGTCATATTATCCCAGGATAAAATAGAAAAATATGATTTGTCTTAAATCCACGGGTCGTGCTTCTTTATTGCCTGAATCAAAGGAACTGTATATTCATTATATATGCATATATATTTATTTCACGTATCTTGGTAACTGCTCTAAGGATCTGGATCAAATTTTGTATTTAAATAGACTTTGCTTTATATTTATATTTAGAGGAGTCTTACGTTTTAAAGAAAAAATAAATAAATTTATAACTAACTAGCTGAACCTTGCCACTTCATTGGGCGGTAAATATTAATAAAAAAACTACTTTTTGTGACTTAAATATAAAAGTTAGACATATACTGTCGGTAACTTTTTGTAGGCATTATAATGCTCTACAACTTTTCTCTAGAACACAATCATACTCATCGTGAAGGCAGCGTTCGTGAGAAACGTTTTCGTTCAACCGTTTTTTTTCGACATACTTTTTTTTAATTGTAGCACAGCAAAGTGACTGCACTGTGCTTGATGGTGAGCACTGTACAATCCAAAATAATGGCGACCACCGTGAGACACGCCATCCCTCGGTGGATGCCGTTGTCATGCCGGCCTGCGTAAATGTCTCTTCACGTTACGCTTGAAGAACCCCATGTTATAGGAAGGAGGGAACACACTAGCTGGGAGATTGTTCTACAGCTTCATGGTACGGCAAAGATAAGAAATTGCGAACTTTTTAGTTCGTGCCCAGATAGGATTTACCCTAAAACTATGGCTCCGAAGCCCAGCGCGACTGGTTCGGTTATGAAAAGAAGAGGAAGGGATTAAATTAAATAGCTCTGCAGAACATTCGCCATGATATAGACGGTAGAACACGCTCAGTGAGGCAATATCTCTGCGCAACTGAAGCGGCTCTATAAACTGTGTAATGTCTGCATGATTAACAATGCAGACAGCTCGTCTCTGCAACATATCCAGGGCGTCTAGTAGGTATTTGGCGGAACCGTCCCAGAGGTGCGAACAGTATTCTACACAAGGCCGAACTTGTGCCTTATAAAGAGTCTCCGAGATGCAGTGGAGATTATGTTCCCGAAGTAATCCCTGAGATTGAGGTCGTTGCGAATGTCTATACCTAAGATATTGAGGCTGTTTCGCATTGTGAGCGAGACATTCTGGAGAGTAGGAAGAGGGGTAAATGGAGATGTTTTGCAGGTAAACGCACACCTGTGTTTTATTAGCATTAAACTCGACCAAATTACTTGCCCCCCATGTTGATATGAGCCGCAGGGACCGGTCGAGTTCAATGACAAGTTCCTGCCGTCTCTTTTCTGTCTCCACCCGACCGCAAGAATGCTTGCTGTAATAGCACCCATGGATGGTGCTATCGTCTGCATAGTAGTGAATATGGCCTATCATTGATATGCAGAAAAAACAGAGTAGGTGAAAGTACAGAGCCTTGAGGAACTCCCGCATTTACTGACATGAACTGCGAATCACATCCATCGACAAGGACACGAATTCTGCGCTCATGTAAATAGCCAGAGATCCATTTGCATAAATTTTCAGGGAGACCATATGCCGGAAGCTTGGAGAGAAGACCACCAAGGACTCGCCGTGCTTGTCAATTGCCTCCCCCAGCGGTCCAGTGCGTAGGCCAGAAGATCGCCCGTTGATCGGTTTTGGCGAAAGCCATATTGCCGATCATTGATCAACGAGTGATCCTCAAAATAGCAGACAAGATGGGAATTGATGATCCGTTCCATTACCTTGCACAGTACCGAGGTTACGGCAATTGGGCGATAGTTATCGGGATCAGAGCGATCCCCCTTCTTGGAAATCGGTTGCACGTTGGTCTCCTTCCAAGCCCAAGGCACGACACCAGAAAGATAAGACAGGCGGTATAGGCGGTAAGTACTGGAGCTAACTCGGCTGCAGGTTTTTTTAGTACAATCGCTGGGATACCGTCCGGTCCACTAGCATTCCGGACATCGAGCGTTCGCAGATGTTTTAAAACGTCACGCTGCCTGAATTTTAATTCTTACATACTGACACCGCAGCAAGGAATAGTGGGAAGTTACGTGTTTCGATCGTCGAGCCGAGAATTTGCCGCAAAGATATTAGCTAATGATGTAGCTTTCTCTTGCGGTTCGTAGGCTAGTGACCCATCGGAGTACCTCAACGGGGGCATCGTTGAACGACAAAAATTGACTTGCACAACTTTGGCCAGACTCCAGTAGACTCGACTATTGGTCGGATGACTTACGAGTTCTAGACCTAAGCGTGCAACGCGCTGGGCATCCGCTCTAGTACATGCCCTCTTGCAGGCCTTGGTGGCAGAGTTATAGGCTGATTTAAGGAAGTTGATATTAGGACTCTTATTAGCGCCACCCTTGATCCATTCGCTATACGCGGCTTGCTTTTTACTAAAAGCATCAGCGCATTCACGGTTGTACCAAGGGCGTCCTTTGCGATTGCCGACGATCACAGAGGCAGGAATATAATATTCCATTGCAACTGCAATCTCGTCGTCAATTGCATCGGCAATCGCTGAAGGGTCTGTCCCATCAAAACAGCGTTTCCGCCAAGGGCCAAGGAATGGAAGCGAAATAATCCCGCATTTCATCCCAATCTGCTGACGAGTAGTGCCACACCTTGCGCCTAATTCTTACGCTGGGTGGAGGTGGAGTGCGTGGCACAGATTATATAACGAGGCAGTGATCCGAAGTGCCCAAGGGGGCATCGACTGACATATTATGACATGACTCGTCAACAGAAGGTCCAGCAAAGAGGGTGCATGACCTGTGATGTCTGGAATCCGGGTGCGCTGGATTACAAGTTCTGTCAGGTCACGTGTTAAGGCAAATGCGTGGGTAACTCGTCCTGCATGGTCCGTCCTGGAGGAACGCAACATTACTTCATGATGTGCGTTAAAGTCCCTCGAGAGCACCAATTCTACAGCGGGAAACTGCTCCTGTGCGTCGTCTACTGCCCTACTCAAATAATCAAAGAGCCGAGTGGTCTCATCATCTCCATTATAGGATCTGTAGAGGCATACGTATATTCGGCTCTGAGTGCCCTGGTCTAAGTGTAGCCAGAGGATAGAGAAGGAGGGGTCCTCCATACAGCGCAAATGACGACTGCACACCTCTGACCGTACATACACACATACACCGGCCTTGCTTTGGAAGTTCTCCTCAAGCACGTAGCCGGGGTAGTGCAAATAAGATATATCGGCTGGACGGCGAATCTGAGTTTCTGTCAAGCATTTCTAGCTGAACCGTCTCGAGACGTTGATGAACGGCATTCAAGTTTGAGTGAAGTCCACGGATGTTGGTGAACTCCATCGTAAAAGCGGTGTAGGGGTTGTGCACCGCTGTCGAACCAATACTCATTGTCTGCGCTGTCATATTTTTTTAGGAAGGAACGAGAAGAGCAAACTACTTCCATCCGTGTCCAGAAGTGACCAATGTTAATCGCCGGCTTACTAAAACTCCTGCAAGAATTGCACTGACCCGGCAGACGGAAGAGCCCCCGTACCCCTTCGAAATAGGTAGCCGGGACCTCTAATCCGGACACCAACCGGCGTGACGAACCTACCCAAGATTATGCGTGGCATGGTGGTGCAGCCTCTCATGTTGGTTATTCATGATTGGTCCCCTGTATTGTACCGTGGGCGGCCAGCGGACAACCATTCCTACAGGTCTCCCTGGCCGCCGGGTCAATGCAGCTCTCTTAGGCGATGAGCTATCGGCGAATCTCACCGGTACCCGAGCCACGGTGAAAGTCATTCGGCACTGGATATACACGAGCTGATCCCGAAACGCGACGCGCAGAACGAATCACTATTACGGGTTATTTCACTACATGCATGGTGGTCGCGACCCAGTTGGGAGTTAAAACCCTACCACCCCGTTGTCGCCATTTTTCGTATAAATATATATGAAGCTCAAGAATAACGTGGCTTTCTATTGGTAGAAGAATTTTCAAAATCGGTTTAGTAGTTCCTGAGATTATCCCCTATAACGTCACAAACTCACAAACTTTACCTCTTTATCATATTGGTTTATGCAAAATATTGAGAATGAAATGTGTTGGGAGTAATTTTTTGGGTATAAGACAATGATAAATAACTGGGTAATATCATAGGAATGAGGGTCCCTACGGGCTGATCATCTGCCCCTCGCGTGAACTGGCGAAACAAACCCACGATATTATCCAGCATTTTATCAAACACTTGAAGATGACCGGCTGTCCAGAGATCAGGAGCTGTCTGGCTATTGGAGGTACGTAAAAATATGTCTTATATTTGTTTTTGTAATGGGTCTTAAATTTGATCCCACTTGTGATTAAAAAGAAAACTGAGATAAGAGATAATTCAACCTTTCTTTATCTGTAGTACGATTATAATTTTTTTTTCTCGAACTGACTACGCTATTGACCTAGCAAGATCTTAACAGCTTCACCGGACTACTTATTATAAAGAGATATAAATATGAAATTTAATTTTAAATGTATAAACTCAAAAGTACTTAACCGAGTTAAAAAAAATCACCTTTTTTTATGAACGTGGGGAAATCCCTAAAGGATGCCTACCCTCCCGGGGGAGAGGGTGGGTTATGTCCGACTCGCACGGACTAAAACCCCACGGTGTACCGTCGGCCGCATGTTAGGGGCGGCCAGGGACCGTTCTGGCTCTCGTCTTGAGAAACCGCCCCTGGCTCTCACCTACAAAGAGTATCAGCGAGTAACAACACAGTTCATATTTTATTTTCAAAATCTGCATTAATATGTGCGAATTTTTAAACAAATTAATATTATAAATGCGATACGTTTGTTTGTCCCTTTTGAACGTCGCTTTTCCTTTTCATCGAGTTTCAAATCACAATGCTGTTAAAGAAATTTAACTTTGAAAAATTGTGTTATCTGATAAAAGGTCTCCCTATAACTCACGTACACACATACACATATGTATAATGCCCAGATGAGAGCGAGTATTACATAGGTAGTGTAATATACAATCTGAAACACTGTATAATATATTCTATCTCATTCTCGCACGTTACATCCTTTATATGTATGTATGCTTGTCACTTTTAAAATGGTCAATGGTATTTTACAAAAATCTTCTCCAGATGTTACCTTAGTCACTTCTGATATTTCACTTGATTTCAGCTACTATAGGACTATTTTGAACGAATCCCTAGGAAGTGATCACTTATTTATCAAAATCACTGACAATTGCAAGTTAACTGGCAGGCCCTACGCATTAAAAAGAAATTATAAACAAGCTAACTGGATTTCATATACAAATTATTTGCACGATATTTTTAAAGATTTTTCCATAAACCTACATAATAATGATCAAGTACAAGTAGCTTATGATATGTTTATTAAAAATATTTACTCTGCAGCTGAACTATACATCCTTTATAAAGTAGACAAACATAATTTGAAATCCTCGTTCTCTCCCAAACCTTACTGGAATATCGAATTATCGAAGGCGGTGGCCATACGCAGACTTGCTATAGCTCGTTTCAGGAATAACCCAACTTCAAGTAATTTTTAACACACTAAATGAGAAGGTTAAAGTAGTTAAAAAATTAATTCGGGAAGCAAAAAATAACAGTTGGCATAAGTTTTGTTCCTCTATAAATGAAAAAACGACATATAGTGAAATATGGAGCCGAATGCAATGGATAAAAGGGTATCGCTCGTCCAACAGGATATTATGTGACGAAGATAAGGTAAAGCCATTTCTTCTTTCACTTACTTCAGATTATGTTTCTCCAGAAAAGCCAAATTTTGGCTCTCATAATCCTATATTGGAGATAGAGATTTCCATGCAGGGGCTTGATAAATATATCAGTATGAAGAATACATCTCCTGGATGTGATGAGATTTCGTATTCAATGATAAAGTGGCTTCCTAATAACGGGAAGTCTGCACTGGTATCATTGTTCAACACCTTTTTCTTTCATGCATTTGTCCCCATACAGTGGAGAAACATAAATGTAATTCCTATACCTAAACTAGGAAGAAATGTTAATGAAGTATCATCCCTAAGACCGATTTCATTAATGTCTTGCATATGCAAAATTAGTCACTCACTTTAGCAGGTTCTGATTGAGGAATTCATCCTCAATTTTTAAGAAAATTATATATCAGTATTATTCGTTGTCGAATAGATTATGCCAGTGTAATATATGACGACGGTAGTTATTACAATTTATACAAGTTAGACAAAATACAAAATCAATGTATGAGGATTATAGGAGGGTTTATCAAAAGTACCCCTATTCACATTATGGAGTCTGAACTTCTACTTCCTCCGTTAACTGTACGCGGGCGTTATTTGGCAGGCAAATACTGGCTGAAATTAAAATCTGTGGATCATTCTATAATCAAGCATTGCGAGAAGTTGTCAGGTACTATCGACGCGCATAACTGGGGACGAAGGAAAATACCCTTGATGATATCTATACACAAAGAATTGAAATCAATTAAAATTACAGGTTCTAAGCAATTAGAAATGTTTTCCTTAGATATCTGGATGAGCTACATAGATTTACATAAAAGTCTGAAGCCTAACATTAAAATCTTAGACATGGCAAAAAGACATTATAACCCCCATTCTTTAAAAATAAGGTGTTGTCAATTTCTTAACGAATAATATTCTGATCTTCATGCAATATTTACAGATGGATCTAAAGTAGGTAGATTTAGTGGAGCAGCGTTTGTAAACCCACATATCAAATTAAGTATAAGAAGTAAGATTACCATTATGCATACAGAATTGATTGCTATCTTAGAAGCCTTATCTTACATACAAGATTTAAATTATAATAAGTTTGTAATATATACAGATTTCAAATGTGCAATTCAACATATAAATAGATGCTGTTTACCTAACTTTCGTGGCAGTTTTATTAAGTTATTACAAAAACTTGTTTCTTTTGATAAATCTATTGTAATATAGTGGGTGCCTTCTCATATTGGAGTAGAAGGAAATGAAATGGTTGATAGACTAGCAATAGAAGCTATAGAAGATGGAATTTTATATGATTGTTTACCAACGTACAATGACGTTACAGCTGAGTTCAAAAGCATTTCTTAATCAAGCCAATATATGGTACGAATATTTTAATAAAAGGTCGTTAACAAAAGGTATTTGGTATAAGAATATCCAACTATCTTTGGGATCGGTCCCATGGTTCCAAGACTCCAAAATGAAAAGAAGCATGATCGTCTTAGCTCTGAGGATTCGTTTTGGGCATATTCCATTGAATAAGTTTAACTTTTTAATGAGAACAAGGGAAAACAGCAACTGTGAAGCTTGCCATCAAGAAGAAGATGTCTATCATATTCTAATGGAATGTGTCAGGAATGAATCTCAAATAAGACAGATAATTAAGACTACTTATAATATAGGTGCTTGTAATGAAATATTGTCACGCCCAGCATCGGAAGAAGCCAAGTTAATCTATAACATGGTGGATGTCGGTATAAGGGCAAGAATGTGATTGTAATACTCTGTTTTTCAATTTAGGTTTTTTGTTAGTAGTTAGCAAGATATATACTTGTAAGTTGTTTTGTAATTGGTGATCGTTTGTGGTATGGATGAGGGTGGCGTGTTCTCTTTGAAAAAACCCTCAATAAAAATAAAGAGAGAAAAAAAAACGTTTTCAAAAAGGTGAAGGTTCTCAATTTTGCTCAAAGTTATATTAAGCTCCTATCAGTTATGAATCGATTTGGGAGATTATTTTTTTATTGGAAAGCGAATATTTTGTCATTAGCAATGAACTTTTGACTTCGAGGAATCTTTAAAATCGAATAGGAATTGTATAGTTATTGAGATATTGGTTAGATACTAATCTAAGATTATACAGGTGCATTTTTCTAGTGTAATATCGCTTCGTCGTTCTATTGGTAGAGGGTAAAGAACTATCTCATAACGGAAACATGTTGAAAAATTGTCTAGATTTAAGCACTAAATAATAGTTCCAAGACCCTTCAAAATGTCGCTAGCATAGGCAAAGATTATGCATAGTCCGATATAATCTTATAAAAATAACCTAAAATAACTGCAGTAAGACAATGTGGAATGTGATAGAATTGTTGTTAACTTAAATAATACGTTTAGTGAGTTTTGAGTGTTTACTTTTACAAAACTTCGACGGACACTTTTTCATACACAGAGACGGTTTTCCTTACCTCTTACCTCTCGTACTTACCTCTAAACTCAATAGTTTTTTTTTTATATCAAAGGAGGCAAACGAACTGGTGGGTCACGTGATATTAAGTGATCACCACCGTCCATAGACACTAGCGACATCGGGGACGTGGCAAGTGCGTTGCCAACTTGTATGTGGAAGAAGGGGGAGGGGAAGGAAAGGGAAAGAAGGAAAGAGGAAAGGACGTGGGCCTCCGGCTCTCTCACTGACCGAACGAAACACAACAATGCAAGCACTGTTATTTCACGTCAGTTATCTGTGAGAGGGGTGGTACTACCCCGGAGGAGCCGACCCATTCATGCTGAAACCAAAAATAGCTTCTTATTTAAAACACTTCGCTTATTTGATAATAGGTGTCGCTGTATCAGAATCTATGGAGGTGATACAGCGAGGTGTTCACATAATGGTCGCCACTCCTGGACGCCTCATGGATATGCTGGACAAGAAGATGGTAAGAATTATCACATATCATAAAACAAACTCCTCTAGTCACGTCTGTCTGTCTCTCTGTTCGCGATAAACTCAACAACTACTCAACGGTTTTAATGTGGTTTTCATCACTAGAGAAACTGAAACATGAGGAAAGTTTAGGCATATAATTTGTCCAGTTTTTTTATGTAAAACATCTATATGCGGAGGGCAAACATGATTGTTGGCGTGGCGACGCTAAACACGAACATTGTACTATTAACGAAATGCTCAGAAATATTTGCAACCCTATCTTGTAGGCCACTCGTTCTACGGCACGTGTAGACGACCCATCACCCTTCATAAATGGCGCCAAACGCACCGCGCCTGTGCCTAGTTGAATTTCTGTATTTTGTATGTAATAAAATAAATAAATAGTCATTATTTTATGGAACAAATTTGTAACGCTTTATCTTTCCATTATGCCATAGCTGATTCCTGTCGTAATCTGTTCTTTTGTGCATTTTTTTTTTATCGAAGCACGGCATAGTGACTGCACTATGCCTGATGTTAAGCATAGTACAATCCAAAAACATCGGGAACCA
>JACEII010000758.1:6391-20521 GCA_014332785.1 Antheraea mylitta
TTACCATCAGGCATAGTGCAGTCACTTTGCCGTGCTACAAAAAAAAAAAAAATAACAAGGAAGCCACCGTTTTGTTGGAACATTGAAATAATCACACGACACTTGTATATTATTACGTATTCGACAATGGCAGTAACAGTCTGGAAGATTAGTTGCAAAAAAAAACAGTTTTGCTTTTGAATATTAGTTAAGATAATAATACCCATGCCATGTTAATTTCTGTGACAAAATCATTGAAATTGGTCACACTGCAAATTTTACGCATTCATATTACAGTGAGCTGATAAATCTAACACGGCAACGAAATAAAAACCAATATATTTAAACGATTGCTTACTTGATTTATGGTTAGCGACAAACCTTGATTTCGTATTTGAAATTGCGTTGCGCTGCTTTTCGGAAACAGACCATTAGTCTTCCTGTAATTGTTTGTTCGTGGATTAAATCTATTTTGTATTATTAACAACAGCGATTAATAGTTTTTGAGTTAACATTTTGGTTTAATTAATCATTTAATTAATTTGTTTGTATTTTCGTTTAATAATAAAAGTGTTATATTTGTATTCAAGGCGAATTGTTGATCGAAATTTCGTTCCTTAAAATAGGGTTATGTTGTTACATAGTAACTTTGTCTTGATAGATTATTCTCTGTCCACTATTTTTTAATTGTTATATCCGCTTGATCCTTAGAACCCTCAAATCGATATTCAGTTACATTTAATGAACATTATCCTTACTGCTTGATTACTCGGGTCATTTATATAATGTCTGTGGTAGTTGTAGTGCTCATTTAACAATCGAAATCTGACCATTACTCATAATTATTTTAAGGTTCAATACTATTTAGGTTCTATCGCCTAAAAGTATAACCTATAGCGGATTAATAGACGTAAGAACTGTGAATTATGGCGAATAAATACTTTAATTCATCCGTGGTGTGATATAAAATAAAATCTGATTTTTTATTCATACCACTTACATTCATTAATATGCAGCTACTACACAAAAAATCGGCTAAAAGGCGTAATCTATACAAATATTATAAAGAGGTAAAGTTTGTGAGTTTGTGACGTTGTAAGGAGTAATTTCAGGATCTATTGGTTAGATTTGAAAAAAAAAATTCAGTGATATATAGCTTATTTATCAAGGATGATTAAAGGCTATATATCATCACGCTAAGACAAATAGAAGCAGAGCACCAATGAAGAATGTTTCAAAATCGGGGTTTTTTATGTTCTTGAGAGCTTCCGCTGCGTGTTAGTGTTAGCCCAAAGTAACTACTCCACGCGAACAAAGTCGCGGGCAGAGGCTAGTGGTAAATAAAGGTAGTGGATTTTTAATCTGCGTCTATATAGTTTAATGCTTATTCATTGGTCCAAATTTGGCCACAAATGGGCTTTTTTCTTCGCATGTTATTGAATATTATATAAATATTGTTGATTTTAAACGTAAGAAGCGTGAACTATGATGAATAATTAAAGAGTTTGATTTTCCGATGGTATGAAAACAAACTATTTACATATTTTTTTATTGATAACACTAAAGCTCATCAATAATTAGTTATAGATCAACCTGTTACTAAGAATGCAACTCGGCACTCGTTATAATGAGAACAAAAACGTTATGTTAGTGGTAAGTGCATCTCATGCACAGTGTTCCTTTGTAGAATTAGATTAGTTTTAACTCAAATTTCTAAGAAAACATTAAAAAAAAAAATTAAACATCATCTGTAGAGCCAAAAGATGTACCGATCAGACTTCGTAATCATATACATATATAGTGGTACAACAAAATAATCCCAAGGAAGGTTGATGTCATAGAGGCGGCCGATCGTAAAAATTAAATCAAATCACAAATGACAAACATGTTGTACCGACCCTATTTAGATGGAAGAGGGGTAAGACGATGATGATCTCCGCTTCGCCCACTACTGGACTAGCTATTAAACAAATGAAGAAAATTGATTCACAGAAGGGAAAAAGCTACTGAACTAATTAATCTTAGCCTATTTATATATAGAATATACATATTCAAATATTGCTATTATGAATAAATAGATGCTATTATGTAAAAATTAAATACACAGTCTTCTTCCGTGGGTATAAGTCAAAATTTGAAAGGTCGTTCTAAATTAATTTCGTACCTTTTGCGGGCTTTGCTTATGCTAATAAAGGGATTTATTTAACTCATTATAAGGCCTAATCATTATACAGTTTTCAGTGGGTTGAATTTAAAATTTAAGGTAACAGTTTGAATATACATTGTTATTATATGAATATTAACGGGGTTATTTTATAATAAAGTTTCAATATAGTATATTTTACTTCATACAGTTTAGTTCATTCTCAATGCTGGACGTGATTTCGATGTAAAATACTTTCCAAACTAACAAAGAACATATATGCTGAAATCACAAGATATTTGAGTTCGCAAATAGTTCGATCACGTCTTGTGTAAATTGTACTGTCAACAACAAGAACGAAAAATATTCAAAGTACTGTATTATAAAAACGTAATATAGTAAATGTTGTATTTGATATGTGTATAGAGAAATTTATATATAATAATTATATAAATAACAAAGTAATTACTTTATTGTAGACAAAATGGCGAACACTTATCTCTGATCACAGTACTATTAATATATGGCAGTCATTTTTGTACAAGCAAACATTTTGAATTTTATGAATGTATGGTCCATAACTGGTCATATACTTTTTTTTATTGAAGCACGACATAGTGACTGCACTATGCCTGATGTTAAGAATAGTACAATCCAAAAACATCGGCAACCACCGAGAGACAGATTATCCACCGTCGGTCGCTGTTGTTATGCCGGCCATAATGACGAAAGTCACCCGGTACTGGATATCCACAGGCTAATCCCAAAACGCGACGCGCAGAAGCGAGTCACTATGATGGGCTTTTTCGCTATATGCATGTGGGATCCAATAAAACCCAAACAAGTATTTTCGCACTTTATTTACACACAAATGTCTACACCACTTTACTCTTAATTTTAAACACGTCTCGTCTCATTACTCAACACAATGCAAATCCCCATCTTCGAAAACAATATACCACAGAGTCCTACAACATCCGCTTAGATATTACGTTCCATTTTACCAATTAATCCTACATGCATGGTGATTGCGACCCAGTGGGGCTGTAAAACCCTACCACCCCGCTTTCACCATTGCCTCGTTCGTTATTCAGCAGGTTGCACCACATGCAGGTGAGGTTGGCTTGGGTGTCTCAAGTCTTAAGATGTTACTCGACACCCCTTACACCCCAAAACGTATAATTTACACATGTTATTGTGAAATGTGAAGCAAGATAGCGTACTGGCAATTATCTACTTATATCAAACGTATAGTATACACTAAAACCTATATATACTGAAATATTTGAATGTGTAGATTCAATAATCTCTTTATTTCTTTTCTTTTTTTATATCAGTGGCGGCAAACAAACATGCGGTTTACCTAATCGTAAGTGATAACAACCGCCCATGGAAATCTGCGACACGAGGAGGATCATAGATACGTTGCTGGCCCTTGAGAAAGGAGTAAGCTCGTTTCTTGACTGATGGTAAATTGTAATGGTCCAAAAACGCTGCCACTGGGAGTCCATTCCAGAGAACAGACTTACGCGGAAAAGTTGAACATGAGAACCACACAATGGAGGACTTCTAAACATCGAAAACACGCTGATGGTATTTCAGTCCGTGACGAGTCACCCTATAACGGAACTCAGCAGCCGGTATCTGCTTGAACAGCTATTCAGAGCACTCTCCGTGGTAAATATTGTACTGGACGCGAAGCGATGTAACGTCCCTACGAAGCGCCAAAGTGCTTTAAGGAAAGCGCCTATTTGCCGATGATTCAAGCGACTCGACGTTGGATACGGTGAAGAGGAAGGTGACATTGAAGGGCTCCAGATCAGAGGTGAGAACAGTATTTCATGTGTGATCGAGGTGTGAAATATCGTCCTGCTTTATTAAGAACTTTTTGAGGCCAGTTTTGCTCTGCCCACACAATGACCACCAAACTGAACATGGCTTGATATATTGACACCCAGGATACTGATATTAGGTTGGCGACTAAGGGAGGGAGTGTTCAGGGAGTCCCTGAAAGATAGGAACAGCGTCAAAGAGGGTTTTTTTAGCGGGTTTTAGAAGGTACAGACTTGCATTTTTTTTTGGGGTTAAACTGAACCAGATTTTACCTCTGCCAATCCAAAACATACTCAAGTGAGGTCTCTATTTCAGACACAAGTCTATTGCGGATCTCATAAATGCATTCCCAAGAAACACCTGTACGACTAGTATAAGAAAAATCCACAGTATTATCATGTGCATAGAAATGAATGTTAATGATTTGTAATATATCATTGATATGAAGAAGAAATAAAGTGGGGACAATACACAGCCTTGCGGGACACCAGCCCTCACAAACCTGAGATTCGAGCATGCTCCGTCAACGACGACTTTTATCCTCCAATCCACGAGAACCTGGAAATTCACCCAATTGCGTAGTTTGTCGGGGAGTCCATACGAAGCCAGCTTCGAGAGAAGCGCATAGTGCTAGAGTCAATCCAAAGAATATTCAAACTAACGGCCAGGGCCTCCTCCTTATTTCTAACTGCTTCCGCCTATTTGTGAGTCAGAAATGTTTGAAGATCACCAGCTTAGCAGCCTTGACGGAAACCGTATTGGCAATCATTAATCTTTTAATGAATGTTGCAAACGGCCCATTTTGATGGACATAACTTTCAGATATGACGTGTAAATTTTGGAGTCTTTTTCGTTATAAGTAATTAAATAGCTTGATAAGCGTATGAATAAATCTTCATTTAATAATCAGAGATGGATTAATATTACTTCGCGTTCTTAGACAATTTAATTACTAACTACCTATTCCAATAAGTAAATAAAAAAAGCAAACGAAAGTCATCCTTTGACGGCCATCAAATTACTCTTTGACTGGTGATTATTTTTAAAATGAAATGTTATTAAAAAAATTACAATTTTATATTTAGGTTGTACTGTTGATCCTTATAACATAGTTTTAGTGGCACAAATTCTCTGGGCAAGGTCTATCGTTGATTCATGAAGAATAAACATCAAGGAAAATATGTTCTTTGTACATAATGATATTATTTGGGCTGGTCCTATAACTCAGTAGATTAGATAATAAGCATTCATTATAATTACGTTGAATAATTTTTTTATGCAATTTGCTTAATTTATTTTCTTTCTTTATCTTTCGTTATTCAGTTTCTATTCGATCTATTTTTTTAGTGTTTTCTTTGATTTAGACCCATTTTCAGATATATTTTTTTAATTTACTAAACAACTTTTGGGAGATTTTTGCATATCAACAAAAACTTGGCAATGTAACGGTTAATATTATGGATTAAGGATGATTCATTGATTTATTTGGTATTTTATACATGAGTTCTGACTCACAGTTCTAGTAATTGGTAAGAAATACTATCGCAATGAGATCATATTGATATCTTATTACTGGCAATAATTATTTATTCTCCTTATATGTACGTATACCTTATAGGTAGGTATTGTATTATAAATTTCAAAAGAAATTTTCCTATACGAATCAATTATATGTGGTTTAAAAGTATAAGATTATAAAGTAATTTATGGTAACATTGAATTTATTTACTTACAATAAATTTAGTTACTAAAAATAAAACGCAAGCAGTTTTAGATCCGTTTTTTTTTTCTAACAGCGTTTGTGTGTGTTACTTTCACTCCCTTTCTTGAACTACTTGTGTCATAATAAACCTGTGTTCAGGTAAGTCCTATTAATTATTGTAGGTACATATATAATATCAATTAATTTCTTATACATATAAATAAGCGCCCACCTACCTTCCTCCTTCTCACTTTCTTCATTCCTCCCTTCCCCAAACACAGGCTGGCAACGCACTTGCGACTACCCTGGTGTTGCAAGTGTCTATGGATGGCGGTGCTCACTTAACATCACGTGAGTCACCTGTTCATTTGCCTCCTATGATTAAAAAAAAAAGAAGCCTGTCTTTGTACACACGTCATGCAAAATTATAAAATAGGTTTTGATCAACTATTCTTAGTGTTACTTCTTACGCATTTTGTCTATTATTTTCTATGTTATCTATAATATATCCTGTTACCTTCATTTAATAAGGTTATTAAAGTTGCAGGAATCAACAACTTTTTCTAGTGATTTATTCAGTGATGTGTATTTTCTTGGCTTAAAAAAGTGGGGCAAGCGGTATTGTCCATATGTTCATTCCTACATATATAAAAGATATTTTTAAAATGATAAATGGTGCAGACAAAGTGTATGAGGCATTTATAAAAATAAGGCAATAATTGGAATAGTTATAACGAGCCGATTATTCATAACTTTGGTACATATTATGGTTGTGAATTTATTTGCTTTCATTTTGAAACTTCACGGTGTCATATTGTTTACTATATAAGTTCTTCTTTTCACATTATCTATTCTTATCTCTATTATATCATAAACAAACGTCTTACTTTTATCCACGTTTATGGTAGGTAGTTAATACAAAGTAATAGATCCCATTAATGAAAAAAAAGGTATGTGTACTTGTATTTAGGTGTATGGATTTTATACTTAGAAAGAGCTATGAATGGCTAACGGGTAATATGTTATTTTTCTTTTTCTTTCAAACTGACTACACTATTGGCCTAAGAAGACCTTAACAGCTTCACCGGACTACTACATATGATATTCTTAGCAAATAGGTAATAAAAATTATCAACACTTTGAAAATACAGGGAAAAATATATTCGAGAGCCGAAAATTACTCCCTTGATAAATACGCTCGTACGGCTTCTAATATCATATTACTTCATTTTTATAACGGTAAAATACTTTTGTAGGTCAAAGTAAATAAATAATTATTAAAGCTTTGGTTTTCTTCTATATCATAGACATTAGCAACACGCAACGAACGAAACGCAACAAGCACTGTTATTTCACGTCGGTTTTCTATGAGAGGGTGGTACTACCCCGAACGTGCCGACCCATGCATGCTGAAGCCAGTCATAGCGTCATGTTATACCACCTAAGAATTGATTTCTGTTAAATAATAATTATAATTATTTCGAAAACAACTCTTTGGGTGTGCATAAATTGTGCAATTAATTGTAACTGGCCAGTGTCGAAGTCCGAGGTTGTTTACCTTACGAATGAGTCATGAAACCAGTTCAACTTTACCGCCACATCAACCTTATAAACGTGTCTCTACACGTCAGTTATTGTTGTGTCATTCTTATCAAATTTCTTACGCAATTATTTGTACCGGTACAATTTAATCCGTTTATTTACAAACATAGACGTGGTTCACCTATTTTGCAATAGTTCAGGGTTATGAGAAGTGCCTACTGTAGAGTATCATTTCAACCGTTAGGAATTCAATGTCAGTAATATTTCAACACTTGTGTAATGCGAAGAGTGTGGGTTTCCCATCAATTTCTCTGTTAAAATACGGTATATATTTCTAGCAATGTTTGTACAATACATCGTTATGTATGTCAAGAAATATTCTTAAGAATCATGCTTGTTCTTAAATACATGCAGGTGTAGACACCAATTACAAATTATTCATAAGATCGAAAGTCTAAACTTCTTCAAATTAGATTTTACATAGTACTATTTAACACATGTGACGTCGTCTGCGTGGATTATTATCAAATATATTTTATGTACAATTAAAAAAAATGATAGCAAAAATATACTTACAAAGTTTCTTTGCAAATAATTTTATACCTTTACGTTCTCTCTCCTTCGAATGCACATCACACCACATGACCCATTTCACACATTTCTGAATGTGAAGAAGTACATATAAAGTTTAAAAACTACAATAAATTTACATTACATAAAGCTATCTTGATCAAGTTTAGGTGAAATCACAAAGTGACTGACTATGAACTAAAATAAAAAAACATATCGTTCAGTAGTTGGAACGAAGTTCCTTATCGCGCGTTGTGAAAGGGGGCTAGACGGAAAAAATTCTTACGAAAAGTTGTCACGACACTTTTTGCTATAGTAAGCTATTGTAAGCTGTGCGGCGTCGCATATTTCTCTGTCTGTCTCTCTCTCTGTCTCTCTCTCTCTTGTAGAAAGGAAGCCAGATATTTTCATTTCTATTTCGCATTGAACAGTGTGGTGTCGCAACGATTATTTTTTTGAGTGTATACAGGTTTTTTGTAAATAATAAAAAATAATAATAATAATGAATCCTGACAGTACAAGTTCCGGATATTGCTGATGGAGTTAGGTAAGTAGAGATTATATACAGATAATAATAAATGCTTTTGAATTAATTTTAAAAATTGAGCCTACTGATTAAGTTTATATAACATTATATTTGTTAATAATAAAAAAAATATTATTATAACTTAAAAAAATTAAATTTTATTACAATTCCTTCATTAATTAATTGAAAGGAACTTCGTTCCATCCGGGTGTCCCTTGACACCTCTCAAGTTTTTTTTCATGGTACACGCGTAACAGCAAGTAACTATTGTTTTATTTATATAGAAGAATAGTAAAAGAGAACATAGTTAAAAAATAACAAGGCCATGGAATAATCAACAACTGCATCTTTAGACAGTTTTGGGGTGTAAGAAGTGTCAAATAACATCATAAGACTTGAGACACTCAAGCCAACCTCACCTGCACGTGGTGCATCCTGCTGAATAACGAATGAGGCAATGGCGAAAGCGGGGTGGTAGGGTTTTACAGCCTGACTGGGTCGCAACCACCATGTATATGGCGAAAAAGCCCGTAATAGTGATTCGCTTCTGCGGGTCGCGTTTCGGGATCAGCCTGTGCACATCCAGCTTTTTGCAGGCCGGCATGATAGTGGCGACCGGCGATGGATAGTGTGTCAATCAGTGGTCACTATTATTTTTGGATTGCACTGTGTTTACCATCAGGCATAGTGCAGTCATTTTGCCGTGCTACAATAAAAAAAAATAACTGCTACTGCTGACTTATATTCGAAACACCTTATTTTGTAAGAATATTATGTGCATAGCATTCTGGTAGTGGTAGCAACGAGATTAAGTCTTTTGCGTCATTATTACAAACCTTATGACAAATCAAAACTTATGTTCGTACTTTATATAAAATAAATATATCAACGACATGAATTTCCTTGGTTATGAGTCACTTCGTGTCAGAAATTCCATAGATTGTTTACTTTCCTCGCATCCTGTGTCACCCATTTTATGACTCGTCGAGAAAGATTGTTGTCAACTTTGAAGCCATTGCATTGACCACAAATCTGGTGTTGGTTTAAGCTTACGTCAGGAAAGAGATTTCTTTTTTGTATTTGGATAACTTTGAAGTTTAAAAAAAATGGTAAAGTTAACTATATATACAGACTATATTTTTATGACGACTATTCAATGTCCTCGAAATTCACTTTAAGGACATTGCGTGTCCCTGCATGTGGCTTCAAAAAAGCCCTAGAATAAATAATTTTTCATGTTACAAGTTTTCATATATACATTTTGTTATAAATTATGTAGCTTGTCTCATTAGGTTGTACTTTATCAATATTAATTTTATGTTAATGAAATTGCCGATAGTTCAATTATAATAAAATATCTATATATTAATACGTGAGATTAATACGTGAAGCAAAAAAATTGTAACCCTTTTTAACCTACTTGCCGTCAACAGGTGAACTTGAAATTTGGCATAGTTAAAGTTTATATGGCGGAGAAGTGCAGAAAGCTGTTTATATTATATAAATGCATTAGAAGTACATTATATTAATTAAAATATGCACTACTCACACTACTACTCGAATTTTACACAACATATAAACACATGTAAATAAAAAAGACGTTTTGACAGCCGTCAATAAATACGAATTTCAAAAAAGGTTGTGAAAGAAGGAGGTTGCTATGCTCGACTGTATGTATTTTTTAACTCTTACGTTCTAATTACCATTTTTCATACATTCAACAATGATATTATAACATATAACTATTATTGTAATCTTTATTATTTTTTTATGGTAAACACACTTCAAATAAAGAATTAATAAAAAAATGAGGCAATGTTTATTGTTTTTCTAATATCAAATAACTATGGTCGAATGTAGACCACTGGGTGACCACTAGTTACCATAAATTTTTCGTTCCATAATTGTATCTTATGGTATAGGTGTAGTTGAAAAGCGACATAATTATAACTCAGGTTTAATATCTCTAGTAAGAGAGGCTTGCGAAGGTAGACAAAGTATTCACCGGTCACACCCGCGGGATTTGTAGGTAATGAACTGAGGGACCTAAGGAGAGTGGACCGACGGAAAGTTATAAGGTCTGTACTTAGGGGCTTTATTTAGTATGTCAATGAAAGCCTACATGCTACATACTATTCTCCTGAATAATATCTTGTTATGATAAATGAAGACTGTATAATAATTTATTTTAGTCATTTAGTAAGTTTGATATCTAACGTTAAGCTTTAATCATATGAAAAAATGTGTATTTCTTAGTAATTTAACACATAAAAATCTTAATATATTAAAAATGCGAATTACGTCCACCCTAATTTTGATGTGAAACATCTATAGGCGCGGGTAAACCTGATTATTGGCGTGGCGAGTGTGTGAGGCGTGGTGACTGTGTGAGACGTGGCGACACGATGCTATGCGTAAGCGACTGTGCGCAATGTATCTTGCCGCACTCAGCTCGCATACCTGTAGTGTAATTTGACAATTCGAGAATTTAAGATTCGTTCTATTCGAAAAATTCCGATATTTCATATCTGCCAGGCGTACCGTGACGGCTCAATTTTTTTATCGGAATTTGTGTTTATTCATCTTTGTTATGGTATAGGTGTATACCAACTCCATTTTTTATTATAGATATATCCTGATTAGTATACATTTGTATGTGTATACACAATTATAGTATATAGTATAGTATAAGTTATTATTATTATGTAATATACCTATAGAGATGACAAATTATTATCATTAGAATTCCTTCTAGGTAAACAACATTATTCCACAGATACCAATGGGTTATATTTAATATAAATAAATGAGTTATTCCCTTGTCTATAGTTTAATAAATTATATAAAGTATTGGAAATATGTCCTGTTAATCAGTTACAAGGAAAAATAAATAACAAATGATATATGCTAATCTGTGTTTCATACTAAATTCTAGGTTTTTATTAAAGTTAATAATACAATAGTATAATATTTTAGATGTTAATTTTTTTCTTATGAAAATAAAAGGTTCACCCGTAAGCCAGTATCGGATAAGTTTGCAGTAATAATTTCCAAAGTTTAACAGTTAACACAACATGGTGTAGTTGTTAATTCTGTCAGTCTAAGGAATGTTAAAGTTTTAAGCAGACGAAATAAATATAAACTTGTTTCTCCAACTTCGTTAAGAAAAGTTTGTTAGGACTTAGCCGTGTCCGCTACTATCATTCTAGGAAGTTCGTTAAAGATGTTCAGTTTACCTCCAACTGCAATGCGTTTCCGGGATAAAGTGAAGCCTACTGGTGTTGCAGAAATGAGTTCAGACAGTTCTTGTGTTCGATCATATGATCAATACGAACACTATGCTTTTTTAGGAACACGTACTGTATCTCCGATTCTCCACATGTACAAAAAAAAACATAAATCATTCGATATAATCAAATCATTAACATTTTTTAATTAAAAACTTGTCTCCAAAGTTGAGCGTTATTTTTGGCAGGAGATAAATTCATAATTTCATGTCATCATCATCAACCTGTAAGAGACCCACTGCGGGGTCATAGGTCTCTTCCCGAAGGAAGGTATGAGCGTAATCACCACGCCAGCCCACGACGTATTGGCGATTTCAAACTCGGAGAAATCCACAGTTTCTTATAATATCTTTCCCACATACAGTAGTATTACAAGAACATTTCTCAGGTTCAGGTTTCCTCACGATGTTTTCCTTCACCGTCAACCGATACTGTTACCAATTTAAATTAGTAAATGGACTCGATTTCCGAAAAATTCGTTGGTATATGTCGGGGTTCGAACCTGCGGACATCGAAAAATTATTCCACTGGCCAAACCACTAGGCCACCACGACTTTTTAATTTCGTGTCGTCTTTTTTTTCGAATTGACTAAGCTATTAACCAAATTAGGTCTTTACATCTTTACCGGGCTACAATTTCGTGTCATAACATGCTGCGTAAGAATGACCAGCCGTATTGCGTTTGCAAGGCCTGTGTCAGACTACCGACGTGAAGTATAGGAGCCTGTGTATATGTAATGTTGATATTTTGCAGCTCATCATACGTTTGATTGATTAATAGATTTTATAGAAATCCATATAATCATTGCTCCGAGTTCCAATAAATATAAAAACTACACTAATGCCAATAATTTAAATAAACAAGTTTTGTAATTTAAATATTGTCATACATTTTTTTTTTATTTATTGAAGCACGACATAGTGACTGCACTACGCCTGATGTACGCCTGTACAATCCAAAAATATCGGCAACCACCGAGAGACAGATTATCCATCACCGGTCGCCGCTGTCATGCCGGCCATAATGACGAAAATAACCCGGTACTGGATATGCACAGGCTGATCCCGAAACGCGACGCGCAGAAGCGAGTAACTATGACGGGCTTTTTCGCCAAATACATGGTGGTTGCGACCCAGTCAGGCTGTAAAACCCTACCACCCCGCTATCGCCATTGCCTCGTTCGTTGACCAGCAGGGTGCACCACGTGCAGGCGAGGTTGGCTTGGGTGTCTCAAGTCTTAAGATGTTACGCGACATCCTTTACACCCCAAATATATATTACAATTAATATGGAAATTTCAAGGGGATCACATTTACTTCATTGCTTTGAGTGTTCACTTCTGTAGATAGTCCGTTTGACTGCCTCAATTTTTTTTATAATGTTGTGAACTGGGTATTTGAGAATAATCTTATCTTTTTTTTAATATATCATATAGGAGGCAAATGGACAGGCGGGTCACCTGATGTTAAATGATCATCGTCGTCCATAGACACTATCAACATCAGAGCCGTTGCAAGTGCGAATGAGGAGAAGGCAGAGGAGAGGAGAGGTGAATGGAGAAAAGGCAAGGGAATAGGGAAGTGGGCCACTGGCGCTTTCACTGACCGAACGAAACGCAATAATGCAAGCACTGTTACGTCACGTCGTATTTCTGTGAGAGCGTGGTACTACCCTGGATGAGCTGACCCATTCATGGTGAAACCAGTTATAGCTTCAACGTGGCTCTACCACTTACAAACCTATCTGTTTTTATGGTATTAAATATGATACGGGGGGTGTAAGGGGTGTCGACTAACATCTTAAGACTTGAGACACCCAAGCCAACCTCACCTGCACGTGGTGTATCCTGCTGATCAACGAACGAGGCAATGGCGATAGCGGGGTGGTAGGGTTTTACAGCCCGACTGGGTCGCAACCACCATGTATATGGCGAAAAAGCCCGTCATAGTGACTCGCTTCTGCGGGTCGCGTTTCGGGATCAGCCTGTGCATATCCAGTACCGGGTGACTTTCGTCATTATGACCGGCATGACAGCGGCAACCGGCGATGGATAATTTGTCTATCGGTGGTTGCCGATGTTTTTGGATTGTACTATGCTTAACATCAGGCACAGTGCAGTCACTTTGTCGTGCTTCAATAAAAAAAAATATATGATACCTGATCTAAGAGCTGGGACTGCCTGCTCTGAGCACTTATAATTTCATAAATATGAACATTAAAATCGTATACTTCTTAACTGTAGTCCTGCCATAATCACACATTTCAAAAATTAAATCACTCTTATTAGGTAAAAAAAAAGATTTTTTAATTGTAACGACAATTTTTATCATATAATATTGCACTATGTTTCTCAATTAAAAAGCTTACAGCACATAATAGAATCAAAAAACGCGTCGCTAGTGCCGTGACTATTCATTACATTTATGCCACAAGTCAGTATATTATATTAGGAATTTCATGATGATAACATATGTTGTTATTTTACATATATATTCAGTGATTTCGGAATTGCCCATTTTCATACAGTTATATTATTAAAAATAATAA
>JACEII010000759.1:0-16631 GCA_014332785.1 Antheraea mylitta
GATACAAATAATATTCTATTGTGTAATAACCTTCGCCGAATGTCCTTACGCTTAATAACTACATTATCTTATAAGATATTGGTAATTATAAATAGTGTGAGATCTGTTGTACAGTATTTAATTAATTATAACATTTCACAAACATTTTCTGTTACTTCAACAATTGGTGTCACGTCTAACGCAAAAGAATAGTTTTTACTATTGACATATTAAACGTAGTATTCACTGATGCTATTGGTCGTATGTTATTTTAAAATAACCTCACTTACGACTGCGTAAAACAATAAGCGTGTGTAATACAGGTATATTTTCCTCGATCTCCCTTGGCAGTGCTTCAAGCCAAGGTTCGATTTGTTGGAACGGGGCCTTTGAGCATGCTACTTGAAAATTGACAGATTTCAAATACATAGTGATACACATATATTTCTCACTAATACATATGATACGTAGGGTTAAGTTAGCTCACCTGGTTACTTTAATTCTATTCAGGTTATATATAGTATTCAAGTGAATAGCCCAAGTCGAGGTTTGGCTACTTGGGCACCCTTGATCTTGTTGCCATTCGGCCGAATACCCTAAAAGTCCTAAAAACCCAGAGAAGCTGTAAAGGCTCATTTCGCCATAGCAGATAATCAATTGAAAAGAAAATTGAGCCGTCACGGTACGCCTGACAGATGTGAAACATAGATATTGTTTTGTATAAATTATATGCCTAAAAGAATAGATTATGACAGGAATCAGCTATGGCATAGTAAAAAGAATAAGCATTGCAAATTTTTTTAATAAAATAATGAGTGTTTATTTATTTTATCACATAAATATTGATTTTTATTAAGTACAAAAATTCAACTAGATGCAGACGCGATGTGTTTGGCGGCATTTATCAAAGGGGGCTAGGTCGTCGGCGCGTGCCGCGTAACACTAGCATAACGAGTGGCCGAGAAAACAATTTGAATCTTATGTTCGTAGAGATAGGGTTACTAATATTTTTGAGTATTTCGTTAATAGTTCAAAGTTCATGTTTTGCATCGCCACGATGCGCCAAGCCAACAATTAGGTTTACTCGCGCCTATAGACTGATGTTTCACATAAAAAAAAAAATTTGTAAATTTCCTATGAACGATTATAACGTTGATGTATCTTGAATTTATGTGTATTAAAAAGATAAACCGGATCGAGATTTAGCCAGCTCTTCTCAATGAGCGGATTGTTTTTAGGACTAGTGGTAGCTTTATTTACAAGTGTCTCCTTAGGGCTTAAACTGAATATAGTTATTTCGATTTTGAGGTTAATTTGTTGTTTGTCTTTCATACACGGCATTTTTCTTCTCGAACTGACTACGGGCAATACCTGTCAAGGTTTTAACAGCGTCATCGGACTACTAAGGCGAGCGCTTAGGCCACTCAGCCGATTTTATTTGACAACTAGCTCTAGGATGCATGGCAAACCTCGGCTTGGGCTGTTGCCTCATATGTGCAATTCCCGACTTATCTGAGCTGAACTAAGCTAACTATTCATACATATATGAATTTTTGGAACATATATGTGTATCAAGCATACATATCTTAACAACTCTTATACAATATATATTTCGTATCGGATAATTTTCTAAACTATTTCAGTTATCACTTTCAGTTAAGGGAAAGGAACAAAACCCTTCTACTTTCATGTGTAAGCGTGTATGCGTGCACGTGTGTGGAGGTGATATGTGTAATGTTGTCGCAGTGATGAAAGATTTTGTGTTACTGTATTTCGCGAGCAGCGTACTAAAGGGCTCCACGCCGAGGGGACGGACCTAGTCTTGAGCTGCTGCCGTGGGGGGCCTAATCTGGTATCTTTCGTAAACGGGTATTCTGAGTTGAGTCGAAATCCAACATCAAAGTATTTTGAATTTCTTAGAATTTACTAAGCAGTTATTGCTTTAACATTCTTGACTTATTTCAAAGTGCTGTTAATAAATTTTGTAATTAATTCTAGTGAGGTACCTAAGACTAATTATATTTAAACTAGTATATTTAATGAATAAGCGAATTTCAAACAATTATTTACTTGAAAATTTTAGCTTAAACTTATCTCATATGATTCTATTTACATAGACTTAATCAATTTGCCAGCATATTTACATCACTTAGTACTGTATAATATTTGAAATGATTTTTAAAGTGAAAACTTCTTTAGGCGAATTGAGCGATATATTTGGCGGGAGATAAAATTTGATTTTACGTCATTTTTTTTTTTGAACTGACTACGCTATTTACCCAGTAATGTCTTAACAGCTTCACCGAACTACTAAGGCGAGCGCTTGCGGCACTCGGGGTATTTTATTTGGGCAACTAGCTCAAGGGTGCACGGCACACCTCGGCCTGGGCTGTTGCCCGACACGTGCAATTCGAGACCTATCTGAGCTGACCTAAGCTAACTATTCATACATATATGAGTTGTTGGAGCATATATGTGTACCATGCATACATACCTCAACAACTCCTATATATATTTCGTATAGAATAATTTTCCAAACTATTTCAGTTCGATAAGGGAAAGAAACAAAACCCTTCCATTTTCATGTGTAGGCGTGTATGTCGATAAATTTTAACCGTGTTATTACAAAAAAGTTAAATACGTGTTGAATACTTGCTTTAAAAGGTTTGGGTACTTACGTATTAAATGCACTGTGCTCGCCGACCGGTACCGATGCAAGTCCGTGTTATCCTTTTGCACAAGTTTAAGCTAACTTAGCGAGATAAAAGACCAACATGTCGCACGTTCGGCAAGCGCGGTGCATTTAATACGAAAGTACCCAAACCTTTTTAAAGCAAGTATTCAATACGTATTTAACATTTTAGAATAACCTATGATTTGTATAAAATTTAAATGAATTACTTTAAGCTATGATTCATAAATATACAATAACATTACTATGGCGGTACCATTATTTAATGGGTATTTATGATAAATTTAATAACGTATCGTAGTCGCACGATTGTCCTGCCGACCCTCAATACATTATACCTTTAGACTTTTATGAATAGATAAGAAGTTATTTACCGAGATGACTTGGGAATTAACTTATGCCCTTCAGGCGGTGTAAGGGCTTTTGTGTTTTATCGCGGAGAAACCCTTTTGGGAGTCCCAAACTTCCCGAAACAGGATAATTTGTAACTTTGAACGTGGTTAATGTAGGGTTGCGAAATTAAGGTTTTTTTTTTTTATTATAACACTTAGACTGTAGTTAATTTGCTCCACGCGGTTTTCCCTGTGGCCTTCATAAATTAAGGTTTTTGACAAATTATCAGTACCCAGTTGGAATTAAAATCTACTTTTGATTTAAATAATCTTTTCTCTCAAATATAATATGAAGTATTTTATTTAAATAGACATAGTTAGTGATAATGAACAAATAAAAATTAATTAAAGTAAATCATATTTTCGTATCGATGCAATCAAAAGACAGTACGAGAAGTCATTAGTTAATACCTAAACAAAAATACATTATAGCTGGACAAATAGGAATTTCCGTTAATAAAAATAGGTAGTAGTCTGTTCGAAAGAAAAAAAAAATTAAATAAAACTTGCCAGAAGTTGCAGCTTGTGGAAAAACATCGGATACTTTTATCTCGATTAAAGTTTCATAAATAAGTTTCCACGCAGTTCGAGATTTTGCTCACGAGCTGGTATGATAATAACATTGTAATATAGAACGACAGGGATAACACACGACGGTAGCGATATTATGACGGTCACCGTCTTTTGATCATACAATCAGATGCAAGATACAATTGAATGTTGAAGTTAGTCAAAAAATCATGTGATTCAGTCCGTAAGAGATAAAAATATTGGATCAATAAATTACGCTAAGCTTATATATTATAATACACTTTACTTTGTTCTTCCGCCTGGAATTAACTTTCCGCTACTACGACTCATTGTGACAAAAAACGTTTGATTTTATTTGCGCAAGGTATACCTGAGAAAATGAAATGTGAAACTAGTAACTAAAAAAGAATGTACGAACTCGTCCTTGGTTTCTGTCCGTGAATGTGTGAAACACACGGCTACTGGTTCAGCATGAATGGGTCGGTTTGCCCGGGGTAGTACCACTCTCTTGCAGAAAACCGGCGTGAAGTAACAGTGTTTTCATTGTTGCGTTTCGTTCGGTCAGTGAGAGCGCCGGAAGTCCACCTCTCCTCACCTTCCCTCTCTTCTTTTCCATTCCTCCCCACCACTCCCACTCTCCCCCACCACAGGCTGGCAATGCACTTGTAGGAACTCTATTTGCATGTTTACGTGCTAGTAACCTTTTTACTGTGACTCTCTCACTTCGTATTATAAAATTTATATTACGAAATGTCAAATGGACGGTCTTCTGTTTTTGCATTGTCATGAGCTAGGAATCTGTCATTGCTAATATATTATTGTAAGTGTATAATTATTAAATGTTTTCCTAAACTGGTGACCCCGAACTGGGACACGAAAAGATGTCGACCAACGAAAAAAATGATTTATTAAAATACACTTCGCAAAACTCGGAAGAAACTGCACCTGAATTATTCAAAGTAGGTATAAAACTTCCTCCGTTTTGGCCAGAAGAACCCGAAATATGGTTCGCTCAAGTCGAAGCACAGTTCTCCGTTTCTGGCATATCTAGCGATACTACTAAATTTAACTACGTGATTGGTCAATTGGATCATCTGTACGCTCGAGAAATTAAAGACGTAATTACAAACCCACCCAAGTCCAATCAGTACGAAAAATTGAAAACGGAACTAATCCGTAGAGTAAGTGATTCTCAGGAAAGGAAAACTAGGCAATTGCTTGTTCACGAAGAAGTTGGAAACCGTAAGCCATCTCAATTTCTGAGACATTTACAAGGTCTAGCAGGGCCTGGAATACCACATAATTTTTTGAGAACTATCTGGATTGATAGACTTCCTCACAATGTACAGGTAGTACTCGCAGCTCAACCCACTGCTTCGTTAGAAACTTTAGCAGACCTTGCAGATCGTATCCTAGATATTACTTCAGCGGAGCACCATGTAGCCTCAACTGGTCAAGAAAACAGATTGGATGATATTTTAAAAGAAGTAGCTGCATTGCGTGACCAAGTACAACAACTAACATTGCAGCAGTCCCGAAGTGCGCGTTCTCGTACAAGAAATGTATATCGATCCCGGTCTCCACCAACTCGACTGAACTCTAGTTACCGAAGATATCCAGTTTGCTGGTACCATATGAAATTTGGCAAAAAAGCCACACGTTGTTCAAAGCCTTGTGATTATCAGATGGAAAACTACAAGGGCAATCAATAATGGCGGCCAATGATTGCCCAAGTACTACAGGTCGCCTATTCATCACCGATCGCACATCAAAAATTCATTTTTTAGTGGACACTGGTAGCGATCTTTGTGTTTATCCTCGGTTTTTGGTAAAAGAGAAACTTAACAAAACAGACTACCAACTTCGAGCAGCTAACGGTTCTATAATCAACACTTACGGTCACATTAATCTTAAATTAGACTTTGGACTTCGTAGAAGTTTTACCTGGCGTTTTATTGTGGCAGACGTTACCAAAGCTATTATTGGTGTTGATTTTTTAGCATACTATCAACTAGTAGTAGATTGTCGTAATAAGAGATTGTTAGATAGCATTACAAGATTATCATCTGTTGCTTCATTAGTTTATGACTCTGCAAACATACATTCTATTAAAATACCTTTAGACAATACGATTTATCACAAAATTTTATTAGAGTTTCCTGAAATCACTCGACCACCCGGTGTAAATCGTACGACCACACACTCTACAGTACATCACATACGTACAACACCTGGCCCTCCAATATGTAGTGCACCACGTCGTCTTGCTCCAGATAAGTTAAAAATAGCCAAACAAGAGTTTGAAGAGATGTTAACAAGTGGAACAGCGCGACCATCCGAAAGTGCGTGGTCATCACCACTGCACCTAGCCCCTAAAAAAGATAATGGGTGGCGCCCATGCGGTGACTATCGGATGCTTAACGCTAGAACCATCCCAGACAGGTATCCTATTAAACACATTCATGATTGCACACATAACATAAAGGGCTGTAAGATATTCAGCACTATAGATTTAGTTAAGGCTTACAACCAAATACCTGTTTGTGAAACAGATATTCCAAAAACGGCAATTACAACTCCTTTTGGGCTATTTGAATTTCCATATATGACCTTCGGTCTTCGGAATGCTGGGCAAACTTTTCAAAGATTTGTTGATGAAATTACTAGGGGTTTAGATTTCTGTTATACATATCTCGACGATTTTTTGATTTTTTCAAAAAATGAAGCCTTACATAAAAAGCATCTACGAGAAGTTTTTTCCAGGTTGCAACGTTATGGATTAGTGATCAATGTCTCAAAGTGTGTATTCGGAGCCAACGAGGTAACATTCTTAGGTTACCAGATATCAGCAAGTGGTACGAAACCTCTTGATGCTAAAGTTAAAGCTATAAAAGATTTTCCTCTTCCTACCAATATTAAACAGTTGCGTAGATTTATGGGAATGTTAAACTTTTATCGACGTTTTATACCACACGCCGCACGAATACAAGCACCACTAAATGCCTTATTAGCGGGTAATGTCAAAAATTCACAATCAATCACTCTGAATGGAGACACACTTGAAGCGTTCAATGAAAGTAAAGAGAGCTTATGCAATGCAACGTTACTAGCTCACCCAGATTGTGAAGCTAACCTTGCATTAGTAACCGATGCCTCGGATTCAGCAATTGGTGCCGTTTTACAGCAATTTAAAAATAACAAGTGGCAACCTTTAGCCTTCTTTTCGCATAGATTAACTCCAGCACAACAGAAATATTCGCCATATGATCGCGAACTTCTTGCAATTTATGAAGCCATTAAATACTTTCGACACATGCTTGAGGCCAGACACTTTGTAATATACACAGATCATAAACCAATTAGCTTCGCTTTTCATGAAAAAAAGCGGAATTGTTCACCCAGACAATACAGACATCTGGATTTTATTTCCCAATTCACGACCGATATCAGGCATATATCTGGAAAAAATAACATAGTTGCTGACACCTTATCACGAATAGATGAACTTGAAGTACCAATTAAAATGGAAGACTTAGCTGAATCTCAGTATTCCGACCAAGAATTACAAAATATACTTAAAGAAGGTTCGTCACTTCGTTTACATAAATTCAAGCTACCAGGATGTCATAGATTTTTGTACTGCGATATCAGTACACCTACATCCAGACCCTTTATAACAAAGGAATGGCGAAAAAAAGTATTTAATGTTTTACATTCACTTAGTCACCCAGGTGCCAACGCAACAGTGAAATTAATTTCACAACGGTTCGTTTGGCCAGGTATACGAAGAGATTGTAGGGAATGGGCCAGGACATGTCTTCAATGTCAACGCACTAAAGTAAGTCGACACGTATCGGCACCATTGGACACATTTGATTTGCCTCGTGCTAGATTTCAACAAATTCATATTGATATGATCGGACCTCTACCAGTATCGCAAGGTTATCGATACTGTTTAACAGCCATCGATCGCTTTTCTCGATGGCCAGAAGTCATACCCATTATGGATGTTACAGCCGAGACAGTGGCAAAAGCGCTTTTTTCAGGTTGGATTGCCAGATTTGGTAGTCCAGTTGATATAATCACGGACAGAGGCCGACAATTTGAATCTGCCTTGTTTCAGCAATTATCAAAAATATGCGCATTTAATCACAAACGAACAACTGCATATCACCCAAAGTGCAATGGTATGGTGGAAAGATTTCATCGTCAATTAAAAGCTTCAATTATGTGCCACGCATCGAATCACTGGACAGAATGCTTACCTTTCGTACTGCTAGGCATAAGAAGCGCCTATAAAGTTGACCTACAAACATCACCCGCCGAAATTGTATATGGCGAACCTCTAAGACTACCTGGAGAATTTTTTGAACGTTCGTCAAGCGGAACTACTGATATGGCTGACTTTTCCGCCCGTATGCGTCATTTTGCAAAAAATTTGAGACCCATTCCTGCGTCACGTCATAGTAAAGAAAAAGTATTTATATTCAAAGATTTAAAAACATGCGACCACGTTTTTATCCGGGATGATACAGTACGTGGCTCCCTTCAGCCAGCTTACACAGGCCCTTACAGGGTGCTAGAGAGAGGACCGAAGGTATACAAAATTAGTATCAAAAATAAAATGGTATCAGTATCTATTGACAGGTTAAAGCCGGCTTACATACTGACACAAGAAACAGAGTTAGATAACTATACACCATCATTAACTAAAACATCATCAGTGCAGGATGACAAAAATCAAACTCAAAATCGGACACGGTGTAATAAACGTGTTCGATTCGCAGATTCACACCATCTTTGTCCTGCACTTGGGGGGGAGTGATGTAGGAACTCTATTTGCATGTTTACGTGCTAGTAACCTTTTTACTGTGACTCTCTCACTTCGTATTATAAAATTTATATTACGAAATGTCAAATGGACGGTCTTCTGTTTTTGCATTGTCATGAGCTAGGAATCTGTCATTGCTAATATATTATTGTAAGTGTATAATTATTAAATGTTTTCCTAAACACTTATGACTCCCCTGTTGTTGCAAGTGTCTATGGACGGTGGTGATTATTTTACACCAGGTGACCCACCTGTTCGTTGGCTTCGTTTGATATAAAAAAACATATTTTAACTAATTATATTTTTTTATTATACAGTTACATACCAACAATGCCAATTGAACGATTTATTTATTTATCCTTGACACATCAACGACGCTCTCACAAAATATTACTTAAATCTAATAACCCACAAGTTCAGGACAGTGTGAAGCATCTTTACAGATGTGCACATATTGAGCCATTGTTTTATTTCAGCACTATCTTAAGAAAATAATTTGATTGCAAATTTTAATTTAACATGACATCAAGTTGCATATAATTTAAACAAATCTGAGCGACATTTACTGAATGAGCAATTAAAGATGTCAATATCATTGTTATTAATGTCATTATACAGCTGTTTCATACGATTGAGAGGCGAATAGAATTTAGTTCGCAAAAACGTTTTGGAAAAAACAGTCTGAATGGGGTATCGTGGAATCTTTCTAGGAACATTTAAGTTTAGTTCACTTAATACGTCCGAGACCTCAATAACTCCATTAGCAAGCTTATACAGTAAAAGAAGATCCAATATCTTTCGACGATTTTCTAACGATATTAGTTTAAAGTGTATTCATCGAGTATTGTAGTTTGCACGATAAGAACAATGATGTTAAATGTTGATGTTAGATTCAACCGTCAAGCATGGACGAGTTTTTTATTTCTTTTTGTTGTTTTAGTTATTAATTATTTCGCTCCTTCTATCACTAGTTTCAGATTTAACTTTATTAGGTAAAGTTAACACAAATAGAATCAATCGTTTTTTGTTTCAGTGATATGTGGTATCAATTCCAATGGTGGCTAATCCATTCCAAGCGGAAATGCAAAGTTACGTTCACTGTAATATTTAGTTATGGATTTCCGCAAAGTAACACTTTCATAAATCAAAAAACAAAAAAACCGCTCAATTTATACTGGTAGCTCTAGATGTATGAAAATTGACATGTTTTTGCAAACGTTATAAATTTTACTTCATTAATACGTATATGGGTACAAAGAAAGAATTATCTATAGTTCATGCTCCAAGGAAGTAGAAAATATTTAATCCCTATAGTTACCTACAGACAATTCTATCAGGCACACAAGGTTAGCAGCGTAATAAATTTTTTACTATATTTTTACAATTCAGAATGAATCCACTTATCCTGAGTTATATCACAAAGGATTTTGGCTAATGTATACTTATTGTATTCTTATCTAGCCTCTACCAAGTTTATATGTACTGGGAAAAAGTTGATTCTTTATTATCCGCGTTTATCATGATTGAATAAGATTCTTTTTTAGATATTCTGCCCGGTAAACATTTGTTAGAGACTTGTATAGTGTAGTAACGTTAAATAATGTTACAGATGCTGTATCTTAATTAACAAGAGACGGTTAAATGACATGAATTTATGCCGAGTCATTATGGTACAAATCCGCTTATAATGTTATGTGTACTTGGATGGCTTCGTTATATTTATATATATTAGGTGATGCGGATTTGAGATTGGACTCATCAATAACATAAGCAAATTTTTTTTTTTCAAAGAAAATATTATACTCTATCAGATACCTTTGAACATCTGCTTTAGTATTACCCTCCAGATGTTTCTAAGAAATTTAATTACCCGATGCTTTTTGAGAAACTTCATGTCTATCACTTCATTTTTGTTGGTTCTCTTAGTAAAAACCCGGCTGCCAATCCCCTTTATAAAGCATTTAAAAGCTCTTAAAATTGTAGTCCGGTGAAGCTGTAAAGGCCTTGCAAGGCCAATAGCGTAGTCAGTTCGAAGAAAAAGCTCTTAAAATTATATTTCTATAACTTGCTTTTATGATATGCATTAATATTAGTGATTTAATAACTAGTTTTATTTTTGGGTTTCTTCGAATGTTTTTAGAGAGATAATCTGGACCATACTATTGACCAAGCGTTTTGTACTAATGACCCACTACTGACTAACTGCTATATTGATCCGTACTAAATTACTATTGGTTTAGTAGATACCTAATCCTAACAATACTTAAATACTATTAGTTACTTAGATCATTCTAAAAATACTTAACTACTACTGACTATCTACTGGAATAGCTTACTCAATTACTATCGGCTAGATAGATAATTCCAACTACACTCAATTACTATAGGCTGTCTAATAGAAAAGCAATCGAAAATTGGGTACGAAATATTCTCGCTGAAGAACTAAAATTGTTCAGATTTCTGTATTTATTGTTTAACTATATTCATTAATGGATACTTAAAGTTTAAAACACTAAAGCTACCTTAAAACTTCCTCGTATATACCCATTTCTTATACACTTTAATTTATAACACTGTCGTTGTTGGTGATTTTTTTTTCTCGAACTGTAGTTAGTTCTTGTCTAGTAGTCTAGTAGTCAGTTTATTGACCTAACTAGGTCTTAACGGGTTCACGGGACTACAAGTTGCTGGTGATAGAATATATCATAATAAAGATAACAATATAAAATGATAGGTTTACCATAGTCCTATAGTGGTACTTTAACACACACAATATTGTTTCTATTGTTACGTTGTTAGCAATATATACGAAGTGTTTGCTGTTTTATTGCCAAATAATTTATTAAGCTGGCTGTTGTTTGAGTCAAAAGCTAGATTTATAGAGTTTCATCCCAGCCATCGTTTCACAATTTATCTACGCCGCTGACAACCATATGTATAGGGCTGTCACTGCAGAATGTACACAAATCAGGCTGTCCGGAATATCAAAAGCTTCGCCGTTATATCAACCTGGGGGTGTTAAATTTTGGACTTTTATTAATTTATCAGTTACTCGAATACCTTATAATGGCGTTGATATATGCGAAGGAAATGTAGCATAAAAGTCGTTTTTAAACCTATCATATTACAATGTTTGTTTTGAGGATATGTCGCATAAATTATCGAGATGTGATGATGATATCCGTTGACACGTCGCATTTAGGAATAAGGCAATATATATCTAGGTATGTCGTTAATTTGGTCATGACAGATATATTCTTGGAATGTTACTACCTTAGGAGTATATTCCCAATTGGGTAAAGCAAAATCACTTTACCCAACTTTATTATAACAATATTGACCAATCTTTGCAATTGATATATTTATAGTTTTTTTTTAAAATTAGATGCTACATATATTTCATTAATAAATTTAGTTAAACAGTTATGACACACGTTACTTATAACCTTAAACCAAATGTTATTTATGTTATCCATATATAATGTTAATAAAATTATCTATTTAAAAAAAATTAAAACGTCATCACAAACTAAGCCTTAAGGTGATAGCTTGTCTTACAATCAAATTGTAATCTTAAATTCATTTTCGTCTATAAAACAATCTCCGAGTTACAACCGATAAAGCTAAACGCTGTTTGAGAAACGAGTTCATTTTAAATGGCTGTATACCTGGGAACAGATATTTCGACTTTATCAAAAACAGTTTTCGCATTTTATTGGCAATGATAGGACGTATGTAAATCCTCATCGCGTAAAAAGGATCAAAGGATTGCAAAGTCCGCAATATCCCCTCCTATAAAAGCGGATTCCGTTTATGAGAGAAACAAATCGGGAGTTTCATTACACGACAGAGGCGTAAATTGATGGCAGACATTATTTGTCGGGGCAATTTCGCTGAACGCGTTCCTTGCGGCATGTTTTGGATTTATTTTTAGTTTATTCTTTCCTTATGAGTCTTTATGATCGGACAATGGTCTACTTTAAATTTTTGATTAAATATTCAATCTTCTAAATTCCTATATTTCTATTGAAATGAAATCTAAATGAGTAATTTTCCCTTTTATATTGATAACGTTATCTACAAACTACTTATAAATCTATGTGTGGCAATAAAATAATAAATTCAATGCAGTCTTTTTATTGTTACAGAAAGTGTCAACAATTTTGGAGAGGATTCAATCGTTTTAGCTTTAAAAGCAAATGGTGTACCAGAAGAAGACAGTTCTTTGAAAGAATCGGACTTATTCCAAAAAAAATTTGGCAATTACACATCCCTAAATCGTGAAAGGCACGAAATTACTACCGAAGTGTCACTTATAGACCATTTCCTTAACGTAGAGCATAGTTATGATGGCAACGAAACACAAAGAGTAATGATGGACGAGAATCTCGACCAATTAATCAAAGACAATGCCACAGATAAGGTAGATAATATGACAATAGTAAAACGAGTGCACGAAGATGTCGTCACTAAATTTCTTAGACTGATAGAAACCCAACATTTGCTTGGGGCGAACTGTACAGCTGGTACACATTTAAATTTAGGCGAAGGTGTAGTGGATAGGTATGCTCAAGAAAGGTTTAGAGTGGAAGCAGATGTTGCTGTTAATCGAGCCAACATGTTAACAAGACTTTGGAAATATGCTGGTCCCACTGTGATGTATAATGAATATTTACTTCATGCTAGTGTTCTATCCATGGTGGAATTTGATGATGATATTTTTGCAGCAGGGAACTGCTATGACCAATATCAATATAAAGATTATCAGCTCTTTTGCCCATTTGCGTATCGTCTGCCGGAAGGACCAATATTAGCGAAAGATTTGGCAGTGGAATACAAATATTTAAGTAACACTTCGGAGTGGTTTTACATAGCACGAAAAAATGCAGAAAGAGTAATCCGTAACCACAGTCAATTCAGAAGAGGTGAGTGATATCTTATATCTTATTAATCGCTTTGAATTGAGTGACGTACATCATCTTCTTAGATAGAAATCTATATAAATAAAATTCCAGATGTCTGCGGTTGTGTGCGCATTACGCAATAACTGCTGAGTAGTTTCTGATGAAGGTTTTTATTTTTAACTCTTTATTGAAAAAGAATATTACGTTACTTTTATGTAGCATAATGTTATTCAAGCTCTGCAAACTAGAATCTTTCTAAATATTTGATTTGATGTATTTTCTTGTCTTGGAGAAGTGAGGTAAGTCGGCAACGGCAGAACAACTCAGATGATTTCGCGAGTACCAGATAATACAAAATAATTATCCATTATTTAAAAAAATCAAATCTACCACGTTCATGAATTCTGCACTTTGATTAATTGTACAACTAAATTGAGAAGAGAGTTTTCAATAAATTCTTAATTTTTAAAAATTAAAAATACTATTTACTACTATACCCTAAAGTACATCTGTATTTTCAACGCTTCCACACCTAAAGTATGTAATTGTTTATCGCGGAACTTTCTTCCAGTAACTGTTTACTAGTTTAATTGGAAATACCAACTTGTTTGAAGTTTCTGACGCTACAATTGTTGGGTAAATAATATAGAATTCTGAAGTTGTTTAAACAGTGTCCGATGGAATAACGCAATTTTGGTATATCAAGTGACGATTTCAACATTGTTTTCCTTCCATTTCGTTCTAAAAATAAATACGAAAATTAAAGAACCTTTTAAGATTCGAAACATTTGTTTTCTTAGAGAAAAGACTGATTGTTTGGTTCCATTTGTAAGAAGTGTTGTTACCAGGAAGAACATCAAGCTATTAAATATTGTATATATAAGGGGTTCATGTTTGATGGTATTGGATTCTGTGATGATTATCATCATTATGTTATCACATTAAAAATTGACGGCAAAGATATTTATTTATAGTACGGTAACATATAACCCAAATAAGGCGATAATAACGCCGAGATGTCAGCAATACATGGCTGGACACATTTGTCATGTCTCATGGTTGCTAGGTATGCACTGGCTAATCACAAAATACTAGAAAGTAAAAGTCATACGGGCACGAATGTCTACCATATCACTTGTTTACTGGGTCCCCGATGTTTCTTCATCGTGACACACTAGTCCATGTGATTTAATCAGATATAATTCCAAGACCTACCAACCCGAAATTTACCCATTTTATACCATTCCATGAAATCTTTTGGGTTTTATTACATTATTATGGTCTTTCAGAAGAAAACATTATTCTTGTTATCAATATAGATATTGAAAACATACTTGACTATTTACAAAAAATTATGTATTTACATTAACAATCTCTTTATCCAATCCTTACTGTACCTTTGATATCCATAAATACAAATGTAAGCTGTTATGGAATCGTCTATAGCAAAGTTTCAAGATTAATATTCTTTCACAAATATTTAAAAAAAAATATCTGTATCTTGTATTACTTTTGACAAGTGAGTGTTCCAGTGCAATATATTTAATTTCCTTAAGTAAGAGAGGGAGACAATAGGCCGCCCCGCATCAAATTCATCTACGAGAATTTCCTGCCTTCCCATAAATATTTCACCCTTGTAATTAATACTCGTAGTAAAGAATTACTGGAACATAGAAATTTCGTCTTTAGGTACTTTAATGTCCGTAGCTATAAGATCAGTGATAAAAGCAATTGTATTTATACTAAATACAGAAATCTTGAAACATGAATTACAACAAATTTCTTATAAATTTTTATGATGGTTAAATTTACCTATTACTTTCAATGGACTTATTTTTCGTAGTCTTTGCTATGTTGATAACATTTATATCGAAAACTAGATTAAACGTAATAATCTGATATTTTTTTTTTGTTATCGAAGCACGACATAGTGACTGCACTATGCCTGATGTTAAGCATAGTACAATCCATAAACATCGGCAACCACCGAGAGACAGATTATCCATCGCCGGTCGCCGCTGTCATGCCGGCCATAATGACGAAAATCACCCGGTACTGAATATGCACAGGCTGATCCCGAAACGCGACGCGTAGAAGCGAGTCACTATGACGGACTTTTGCGCCATATGCATTGTGGTTGCGACCCCGTCGGGCTGTAAAACCCTACCACCCCGCTTTCGCCATTGCCTCTTTCGTTATTCAGCAGGGTGCACCACGTACAGGTGAGGTTGGCTTGGGTGTCTCAAGTCTTAAGATGTTACTCGACACCCCTTACACCCCACCTCAAATTTCCCTAATCCACTTAGTTTTTCACATTTCAATATCAGCTAGTGTCTATTCAGCTGGCATACTTTCAGGAAGTCATGGTACTGATGATTGTTGATAGATTGTAAATCTGTCGGTGGTCCCAAAACAAAACAACAATTGTTTTTATCTGGAACTATACTTACTTTCTGTTATCATGCTATAATGAGAAAAAAATAGAAAATTCAGTCTATCCGAGAATAATTATAATTAGAAATGATTTACCGCCTTATAATGAATTTACTGTTAATTGGAATAATTTTATCAGTTTAACTGCCGCAAATTGAACGAAATAGTCTGCCTTAAAGTATTTTTAGTACAGAAATAAATTTTAAATGTCCTAAGATGTCATAACTTTATAAGATCCATGATCAAAGTTTGGACAGTTTTCTAACGCAATCAAATTTACGACTACGAAATACTGTTTTATTGCAATATACCGTATAATGAGCATAATGATATACATTACTCCACAGGACACTTGAAATCTATATTTCGAGTTATTGTAGAGACTTGATAAGTTTTGCTGATTTTGTTTATTTAGAAATTACTCCACTTGTGGACATTATTATTTCTTATAGTTTGATATGAAACTTAGTGGGCAGAATTGCGGTTCGATTTGAGGATTTGAGGTATTTTCCTTATTGTTACTAGTATATAATTGTTACTGATATATAGCTACGTATTACGTACCGCGAAAGATCTGCACCCTTGATTTTAGTTCAATGGTTTGCTAGGCCTCTGTCCTTGAGTTAAAACGATTTGTGAAGAACACAGTAAGGAAAAAGTTACATTTTGTGGCACAATAAAATTTTAGGGTATTCCTTCGAACCTTGCGTTAATTCTCTAAAACGATTTAACAAAATTAACTTTTTGCTATCATCAACTTTTAACCAGTAGATATTTAAGGTCTATCAATAGTTTAATTACTTCGAAATCGGACTCGAACAGTAAAACTTGAAAAAGCGGCTTCCATTCAGCTGATGCACTGTCGTAAA
>JACEII010000760.1:0-15388 GCA_014332785.1 Antheraea mylitta
TTTACGACAGTGCATCAGCTGAATGGAAGCCGCTTTTTCAAGTTTTACTGTTCGAGTCCGATTTCGAAGTAATTAAACTATTGATAGACCTTAAATATCTACTGGTTAAAAGTTGATGATAGCAAAAAGTTAATTTTGTTAAATCGTTTTAGAGAATTAACGCAAGGTTCGAAGGAATACCCTAAAATTTTATTGTGCCACAAAATGTAACTTTTTCCTTACTGTGTTCTTCACAAATCGTTTTAACTCAAGGACAGAGGCCTAGCAAACCATTGAACTAAAATCAAGGGTGCAGATCTTTCGCGGTACGTAATACGTAGCTATATATCAGTAACAATTATATACTAGTAACAATAAGGAAAATACCTCAAATCCTCAAATCGAACCGCAATTCTGCCCACTAAGTTTCATATCAAACTATAAGAAATAATAATGTCCACAAGTGGAGTAATTTCTAAATAAACAAAATCAGCAAAACTTATCAAGTCTCTACAATAACTCGAAATATAGATTTCAAGTGTCCTGTGGAGTAATGTATATCATTATGCTCATTATACGGTATATTGCAATAAAACAGTATTTCGTAGTCGTAAATTTGATTGCGTTAGAAAACTGTCCAAACTTTGATCATGGATCTTATAAAGTTATGACATCTTAGGACATTTAAAATTTATTTCTGTACTAAAAATACTTTAAGGCAGACTATTTCGTTCAATTTGCGGCAGTTAAACTGATAAAATTATTCCAATTAACAGTAAATTCATTATAAGGCGGTAAATCATTTCTAATTATAATTATTCTCGGATAGACTGAATTTTCTATTTTTTTCTCATTATAGCATGATAACAGAAAGTAAGTATAGTTCCAGATAAAAACAATTGTTGTTTTGTTTTGGGACCACCGACAGATTTACAATCTATCAACAATCATCAGTACCATGACTTCCTGAAAGTATGCCAGCTGAATAGACACTAGCTGATATTGAAATGTGAAAAACTAAGTGGATTAGGGAAATTTGAGGTGGGGTGTAAGGGGTGTCGAGTAACATCTTAAGACTTGAGACACCCAAGCCAACCTCACCTGTACGTGGTGCACCCTGCTGAATAACGAAAGAGGCAATGGCGAAAGCGGGGTGGTAGGGTTTTACAGCCCGACGGGGTCGCAACCACAATGCATATGGCGCAAAAGTCCGTCATAGTGACTCGCTTCTACGCGTCGCGTTTCGGGATCAGCCTGTGCATATTCAGTACCGGGTGATTTTCGTCATTATGGCCGGCATGACAGCGGCGACCGGCGATGGATAATCTGTCTCTCGGTGGTTGCCGATGTTTATGGATTGTACTATGCTTAACATCAGGCATAGTGCAGTCACTATGTCGTGCTTCGATAACAAAAAAAAAATATCAGATTATTACGTTTAATCTAGTTTTCGATATAAATGTTATCAACATAGCAAAGACTACGAAAAATAAGTCCATTGAAAGTAATAGGTAAATTTAACCATCATAAAAATTTATAAGAAATTTGTTGTAATTCATGTTTCAAGATTTCTGTATTTAGTATAAATACAATTGCTTTTATCACTGATCTTATAGCTACGGACATTAAAGTACCTAAAGACGAAATTTCTATGTTCCAGTAATTCTTTACTACGAGTATTAATTACAAGGGTGAAATATTTATGGGAAGGCAGGAAATTCTCGTAGATGAATTTGATGCGGGGCGGCCTATTGTCTCCCTCTCTTACTTAAGGAAATTAAATATATTGCACTGGAACACTCACTTGTCAAAAGTAATACAAGATACAGATATTTTTTTTTAAATATTTGTGAAAGAATATTAATCTTGAAACTTTGCTATAGACGATTCCATAACAGCTTACATTTGTATTTATGGATATCAAAGGTACAGTAAGGATTGGATAAAGAGATTGTTAATGTAAATACATAATTTTTTGTAAATAGTCAAGTATGTTTTCAATATCTATATTGATAACAAGAATAATGTTTTCTTCTGAAAGACCATAATAATGTAATAAAACCCAAAAGATTTCATGGAATGGTATAAAATGGGTAAATTTCGGGTTGGTAGGTCTTGGAATTATATCTGATTAAATCACATGGACTAGTGTGTCACGATGAAGAAACATCGGGGACCCAGTAAACAAGTGATATGGTAGACATTCGTGCCCGTATGACTTTTACTTTCTAGTATTTTGTGATTAGCCAGTGCATACCTAGCAACCATGAGACATGACAAATGTGTCCAGCCATGTATTGCTGACATCTCGGCGTTATTATCGCCTTATTTGGGTTATATGTTACCGTACTATAAATAAATATCTTTGCCGTCAATTTTTAATGTGATAACATAATGATGATAATCATCACAGAATCCAATACCATCAAACATGAACCCCTTATATATACAATATTTAATAGCTTGATGTTCTTCCTGGTAACAACACTTCTTACAAATGGAACCAAACAATCAGTCTTTTCTCTAAGAAAACAAATGTTTCGAATCTTAAAAGGTTCTTTAATTTTCGTATTTATTTTTAGAACGAAATGGAAGGAAAACAATGTTGAAATCGTCACTTGATATACCAAAATTGCGTTATTCCATCGGACACTGTTTAAACAACTTCAGAATTCTATATTATTTACCCAACAATTGTAGCGTCAGAAACTTCAAACAAGTTGGTATTTCCAATTAAACTAGTAAACAGTTACTGGAAGAAAGTTCCGCGATAAACAATTACATACTTTAGGTGTGGAAGCGTTGAAAATACAGATGTACTTTAGGGTATAGTAGTAAATAGTATTTTTAATTTTTAAAAATTAAGAATTTATTGAAAACTCTCTTCTCAATTTAGTTGTACAATTAATCAAAGTGCAGAATTCATGAACGTGGTAGATTTGATTTTTTTAAATAATGGATAATTATTTTGTATTATCTGGTACTCGCGAAATCATCTGAGTTGTTCTGCCGTTGCCGACTTACCTCACTTCTCCAAGACAAGAAAATACATCAAATCAAATATTTAGAAAGATTCTAGTTTGCAGAGCTTGAATAACATTATGCTACATAAAAGTAACGTAATATTCTTTTTCAATAAAGAGTTAAAAATAAAAACCTTCATCAGAAACTACTCAGCAGTTATTGCGTAATGCGCACACAACCGCAGACATCTGGAATTTTATTTATATAGATTTCTATCTAAGAAGATGATGTACGTCACTCAATTCAAAGCGATTAATAAGATATAAGATATCACTCACCTCTTCTGAATTGACTGTGGTTACGGATTACTCTTTCTGCATTTTTTCGTGCTATGTAAAACCACTCCGAAGTGTTACTTAAATATTTGTATTCCACTGCCAAATCTTTCGCTAATATTGGTCCTTCCGGCAGACGATACGCAAATGGGCAAAAGAGCTGATAATCTTTATATTGATATTGGTCATAGCAGTTCCCTGCTGCAAAAATATCATCATCAAATTCCACCATGGATAGAACACTAGCATGAAGTAAATATTCATTATACATCACAGTGGGACCAGCATATTTCCAAAGTCTTGTTAACATGTTGGCTCGATTAACAGCAACATCTGCTTCCACTCTAAACCTTTCTTGAGCATACCTATCCACTACACCTTCGCCTAAATTTAAATGTGTACCAGCTGTACAGTTCGCCCCAAGCAAATGTTGGGTTTCTATCAGTCTAAGAAATTTAGTGACGACATCTTCGTGCACTCGTTTTACTATTGTCATATTATCTACCTTATCTGTGGCATTGTCTTTGATTAATTGGTCGAGATTCTCGTCCATCATTACTCTTTGTGTTTCGTTGCCATCATAACTATGCTCTACGTTAAGGAAATGGTCTATAAGTGACACTTCGGTAGTAATTTCGTGCCTTTCACGATTTAGGGATGTGTAATTGCCAAATTTTTTTTGGAATAAGTCCGATTCTTTCAAAGAACTGTCTTCTTCTGGTACACCATTTGCTTTTAAAGCTAAAACGATTGAATCCTCTCCAAAATTGTTGACACTTTCTGTAACAATAAAAAGACTGCATTGAATTTATTATTTTATTGCCACACATAGATTTATAAGTAGTTTGTAGATAACGTTATCAATATAAAAGGGAAAATTACTCATTTAGATTTCATTTCAATAGAAATATAGGAATTTAGAAGATTGAATATTTAATCAAAAATTTAAAGTAGACCATTGTCCGATCATAAAGACTCATAAGGAAAGAATAAACTAAAAATAAATCCAAAACATGCCGCAAGGAACGCGTTCAGCGAAATTGCCCCGACAAATAATGTCTGCCATCAATTTACGCCTCTGTCGTGTAATGAAACTCCCGATTTGTTTCTCTCATAAACGGAATCCGCTTTTATAGGAGGGGATATTGCGGACTTTGCAATCCTTTGATCCTTTTTACGCGATGAGGATTTACATACGTCCTATCATTGCCAATAAAATGCGAAAACTGTTTTTGATAAAGTCGAAATATCTGTTCCCAGGTATACAGCCATTTAAAATGAACTCGTTTCTCAAACAGCGTTTAGCTTTATCGGTTGTAACTCGGAGATTGTTTTATAGACGAAAATGAATTTAAGATTACAATTTGATTGTAAGACAAGCTATCACCTTAAGGCTTAGTTTGTGATGACGTTTTAATTTTTTTTAAATAGATAATTTTATTAACATTATATATGGATAACATAAATAACATTTGGTTTAAGGTTATAAGTAACGTGTGTCATAACTGTTTAACTAAATTTATTAATGAAATATATGTAGCATCTAATTTTAAAAAAAAACTATAAATATATCAATTGCAAAGATTGGTCAATATTGTTATAATAAAGTTGGGTAAAGTGATTTTGCTTTACCCAATTGGGAATATACTCCTAAGGTAGTAACATTCCAAGAATATATCTGTCATGACCAAATTAACGACATACCTAGATATATATTGCCTTATTCCTAAATGCGACGTGTCAACGGATATCATCATCACATCTCGATAATTTATGCGACATATCCTCAAAACAAACATTGTAATATGATAGGTTTAAAAACGACTTTTATGCTACATTTCCTTCGCATATATCAACGCCATTATAAGGTATTCGAGTAACTGATAAATTAATAAAAGTCCAAAATTTAACACCCCCAGGTTGATATAACGGCGAAGCTTTTGATATTCCGGACAGCCTGATTTGTGTACATTCTGCAGTGACAGCCCTATACATATGGTTGTCAGCGGCGTAGATAAATTGTGAAACGATGGCTGGGATGAAACTCTATAAATCTAGCTTTTGACTCAAACAACAGCCAGCTTAATAAATTATTTGGCAATAAAACAGCAAACACTTCGTATATATTGCTAACAACGTAACAATAGAAACAATATTGTGTGTGTTAAAGTACCACTATAGGACTATGGTAAACCTATCATTTTATATTGTTATCTTTATTATGATATATTCTATCACCAGCAACTTGTAGTCCCGTGAACCCGTTAAGACCTAGTTAGGTCAATAAACTGACTACTAGACTACTAGACAAGAACTAACTACAGTTCGAGAAAAAAAAATCACCAACAACGACAGTGTTATAAATTAAAGTGTATAAGAAATGGGTATATACGAGGAAGTTTTAAGGTAGCTTTAGTGTTTTAAACTTTAAGTATCCATTAATGAATATAGTTAAACAATAAATACAGAAATCTGAACAATTTTAGTTCTTCAGCGAGAATATTTCGTACCCAATTTTCGATTGCTTTTCTATTAGACAGCCTATAGTAATTGAGTGTAGTTGGAATTATCTATCTAGCCGATAGTAATTGAGTAAGCTATTCCAGTAGATAGTCAGTAGTAGTTAAGTATTTTTAGAATGATCTAAGTAACTAATAGTATTTAAGTATTGTTAGGATTAGGTATCTACTAAACCAATAGTAATTTAGTACGGATCAATATAGCAGTTAGTCAGTAGTGGGTCATTAGTACAAAACGCTTGGTCAATAGTATGGTCCAGATTATCTCTCTAAAAACATTCGAAGAAACCCAAAAATAAAACTAGTTATTAAATCACTAATATTAATGCATATCATAAAAGCAAGTTATAGAAATATAATTTTAAGAGCTTTTTCTTCGAACTGACTACGCTATTGGCCTTGCAAGGCCTTTACAGCTTCACCGGACTACAATTTTAAGAGCTTTTAAATGCTTTATAAAGGGGATTGGCAGCCGGGTTTTTACTAAGAGAACCAACAAAAATGAAGTGATAGACATGAAGTTTCTCAAAAAGCATCGGGTAATTAAATTTCTTAGAAACATCTGGAGGGTAATACTAAAGCAGATGTTCAAAGGTATCTGATAGAGTATAATATTTTCTTTGAAAAAAAAAAATTTGCTTATGTTATTGATGAGTCCAATCTCAAATCCGCATCACCTAATATATATAAATATAACGAAGCCATCCAAGTACACATAACATTATAAGCGGATTTGTACCATAATGACTCGGCATAAATTCATGTCATTTAACCGTCTCTTGTTAATTAAGATACAGCATCTGTAACATTATTTAACGTTACTACACTATACAAGTCTCTAACAAATGTTTACCGGGCAGAATATCTAAAAAAGAATCTTATTCAATCATGATAAACGCGGATAATAAAGAATCAACTTTTTCCCAGTACATATAAACTTGGTAGAGGCTAGATAAGAATACAATAAGTATACATTAGCCAAAATCCTTTGTGATATAACTCAGGATAAGTGGATTCATTCTGAATTGTAAAAATATAGTAAAAAATTTATTACGCTGCTAACCTTGTGTGCCTGATAGAATTGTCTGTAGGTAACTATAGGGATTAAATATTTTCTACTTCCTTGGAGCATGAACTATAGATAATTCTTTCTTTGTACCCATATACGTATTAATGAAGTAAAATTTATAACGTTTGCAAAAACATGTCAATTTTCATACATCTAGAGCTACCAGTATAAATTGAGCGGTTTTTTTGTTTTTTGATTTATGAAAGTGTTACTTTGCGGAAATCCATAACTAAATATTACAGTGAACGTAACTTTGCATTTCCGCTTGGAATGGATTAGCCACCATTGGAATTGATACCACATATCACTGAAACAAAAAACGATTGATTCTATTTGTGTTAACTTTACCTAATAAAGTTAAATCTGAAACTAGTGATAGAAGGAGCGAAATAATTAATAACTAAAACAACAAAAAGAAATAAAAAACTCGTCCATGCTTGACGGTTGAATCTAACATCAACATTTAACATCATTGTTCTTATCGTGCAAACTACAATACTCGATGAATACACTTTAAACTAATATCGTTAGAAAATCGTCGAAAGATATTGGATCTTCTTTTACTGTATAAGCTTGCTAATGGAGTTATTGAGGTCTCGGACGTATTAAGTGAACTAAACTTAAATGTTCCTAGAAAGATTCCACGATACCCCATTCAGACTGTTTTTTCCAAAACGTTTTTGCGAACTAAATTCTATTCGCCTCTCAATCGTATGAAACAGCTGTATAATGACATTAATAACAATGATATTGACATCTTTAATTGCTCATTCAGTAAATGTCGCTCAGATTTGTTTAAATTATATGCAACTTGATGTCATGTTAAATTAAAATTTGCAATCAAATTATTTTCTTAAGATAGTGCTGAAATAAAACAATGGCTCAATATGTGCACATCTGTAAAGATGCTTCACACTGTCCTGAACTTGTGGGTTATTAGATTTAAGTAATATTTTGTGAGAGCGTCGTTGATGTGTCAAGGATAAATAAATAAATCGTTCAATTGGCATTGTTGGTATGTAACTGTATAATAAAAAAATATAATTAGTTAAAATATGTTTTTTTATATCAAACGAAGCCAACGAACAGGTGGGTCACCTGGTGTAAAATAATCACCACCGTCCATAGACACTTGCAACAACAGGGGAGTCATAAGTGTTTAGGAAAACATTTAATAATTATACACTTACAATAATATATTAGCAATGACAGATTCCTAGCTCATGACAATGCAAAAACAGAAGACCGTCCATTTGACATTTCGTAATATAAATTTTATAATACGAAGTGAGAGAGTCACAGTAAAAAGGTTACTAGCACGTAAACATGCAAATAGAGTTCCTACATCACTCCCCCCCAAGTGCAGGACAAAGATGGTGTGAATCTGCGAATCGAACACGTTTATTACACCGTGTCCGATTTTGAGTTTGATTTTTGTCATCCTGCACTGATGATGTTTTAGTTAATGATGGTGTATAGTTATCTAACTCTGTTTCTTGTGTCAGTATGTAAGCCGGCTTTAACCTGTCAATAGATACTGATACCATTTTATTTTTGATACTAATTTTGTATACCTTCGGTCCTCTCTCTAGCACCCTGTAAGGGCCTGTGTAAGCTGGCTGAAGGGAGCCACGTACTGTATCATCCCGGATAAAAACGTGGTCGCATGTTTTTAAATCTTTGAATATAAATACTTTTTCTTTACTATGACGTGACGCAGGAATGGGTCTCAAATTTTTTGCAAAATGACGCATACGGGCGGAAAAGTCAGCCATATCAGTAGTTCCGCTTGACGAACGTTCAAAAAATTCTCCAGGTAGTCTTAGAGGTTCGCCATATACAATTTCGGCGGGTGATGTTTGTAGGTCAACTTTATAGGCGCTTCTTATGCCTAGCAGTACGAAAGGTAAGCATTCTGTCCAGTGATTCGATGCGTGGCACATAATTGAAGCTTTTAATTGACGATGAAATCTTTCCACCATACCATTGCACTTTGGGTGATATGCAGTTGTTCGTTTGTGATTAAATGCGCATATTTTTGATAATTGCTGAAACAAGGCAGATTCAAATTGTCGGCCTCTGTCCGTGATTATATCAACTGGACTACCAAATCTGGCAATCCAACCTGAAAAAAGCGCTTTTGCCACTGTCTCGGCTGTAACATCCATAATGGGTATGACTTCTGGCCATCGAGAAAAGCGATCGATGGCTGTTAAACAGTATCGATAACCTTGCGATACTGGTAGAGGTCCGATCATATCAATATGAATTTGTTGAAATCTAGCACGAGGCAAATCAAATGTGTCCAATGGTGCCGATACGTGTCGACTTACTTTAGTGCGTTGACATTGAAGACATGTCCTGGCCCATTCCCTACAATCTCTTCGTATACCTGGCCAAACGAACCGTTGTGAAATTAATTTCACTGTTGCGTTGGCACCTGGGTGACTAAGTGAATGTAAAACATTAAATACTTTTTTTCGCCATTCCTTTGTTATAAAGGGTCTGGATGTAGGTGTACTGATATCGCAGTACAAAAATCTATGACATCCTGGTAGCTTGAATTTATGTAAACGAAGTGACGAACCTTCTTTAAGTATATTTTGTAATTCTTGGTCGGAATACTGAGATTCAGCTAAGTCTTCCATTTTAATTGGTACTTCAAGTTCATCTATTCGTGATAAGGTGTCAGCAACTATGTTATTTTTTCCAGATATATGCCTGATATCGGTCGTGAATTGGGAAATAAAATCCAGATGTCTGTATTGTCTGGGTGAACAATTCCGCTTTTTTTCATGAAAAGCGAAGCTAATTGGTTTATGATCTGTGTATATTACAAAGTGTCTGGCCTCAAGCATGTGTCGAAAGTATTTAATGGCTTCATAAATTGCAAGAAGTTCGCGATCATATGGCGAATATTTCTGTTGTGCTGGAGTTAATCTATGCGAAAAGAAGGCTAAAGGTTGCCACTTGTTATTTTTAAATTGCTGTAAAACGGCACCAATTGCTGAATCCGAGGCATCGGTTACTAATGCAAGGTTAGCTTCACAATCTGGGTGAGCTAGTAACGTTGCATTGCATAAGCTCTCTTTACTTTCATTGAACGCTTCAAGTGTGTCTCCATTCAGAGTGATTGATTGTGAATTTTTGACATTACCCGCTAATAAGGCATTTAGTGGTGCTTGTATTCGTGCGGCGTGTGGTATAAAACGTCGATAAAAGTTTAACATTCCCATAAATCTACGCAACTGTTTAATATTGGTAGGAAGAGGAAAATCTTTTATAGCTTTAACTTTAGCATCAAGAGGTTTCGTACCACTTGCTGATATCTGGTAACCTAAGAATGTTACCTCGTTGGCTCCGAATACACACTTTGAGACATTGATCACTAATCCATAACGTTGCAACCTGGAAAAAACTTCTCGTAGATGCTTTTTATGTAAGGCTTCATTTTTTGAAAAAATCAAAAAATCGTCGAGATATGTATAACAGAAATCTAAACCCCTAGTAATTTCATCAACAAATCTTTGAAAAGTTTGCCCAGCATTCCGAAGACCGAAGGTCATATATGGAAATTCAAATAGCCCAAAAGGAGTTGTAATTGCCGTTTTTGGAATATCTGTTTCACAAACAGGTATTTGGTTGTAAGCCTTAACTAAATCTATAGTGCTGAATATCTTACAGCCCTTTATGTTATGTGTGCAATCATGAATGTGTTTAATAGGATACCTGTCTGGGATGGTTCTAGCGTTAAGCATCCGATAGTCACCGCATGGGCGCCACCCATTATCTTTTTTAGGGGCTAGGTGCAGTGGTGATGACCACGCACTTTCGGATGGTCGCGCTGTTCCACTTGTTAACATCTCTTCAAACTCTTGTTTGGCTATTTTTAACTTATCTGGAGCAAGACGACGTGGTGCACTACATATTGGAGGGCCAGGTGTTGTACGTATGTGATGTACTGTAGAGTGTGTGGTCGTACGATTTACACCGGGTGGTCGAGTGATTTCAGGAAACTCTAATAAAATTTTGTGATAAATCGTATTGTCTAAAGGTATTTTAATAGAATGTATGTTTGCAGAGTCATAAACTAATGAAGCAACAGATGATAATCTTGTAATGCTATCTAACAATCTCTTATTACGACAATCTACTACTAGTTGATAGTATGCTAAAAAATCAACACCAATAATAGCTTTGGTAACGTCTGCCACAATAAAACGCCAGGTAAAACTTCTACGAAGTCCAAAGTCTAATTTAAGATTAATGTGACCGTAAGTGTTGATTATAGAACCGTTAGCTGCTCGAAGTTGGTAGTCTGTTTTGTTAAGTTTCTCTTTTACCAAAAACCGAGGATAAACACAAAGATCGCTACCAGTGTCCACTAAAAAATGAATTTTTGATGTGCGATCGGTGATGAATAGGCGACCTGTAGTACTTGGGCAATCATTGGCCGCCATTATTGATTGCCCTTGTAGTTTTCCATCTGATAATCACAAGGCTTTGAACAACGTGTGGCTTTTTTGCCAAATTTCATATGGTACCAGCAAACTGGATATCTTCGGTAACTAGAGTTCAGTCGAGTTGGTGGAGACCGGGATCGATATACATTTCTTGTACGAGAACGCGCACTTCGGGACTGCTGCAATGTTAGTTGTTGTACTTGGTCACGCAATGCAGCTACTTCTTTTAAAATATCATCCAATCTGTTTTCTTGACCAGTTGAGGCTACATGGTGCTCCGCTGAAGTAATATCTAGGATACGATCTGCAAGGTCTGCTAAAGTTTCTAACGAAGCAGTGGGTTGAGCTGCGAGTACTACCTGTACATTGTGAGGAAGTCTATCAATCCAGATAGTTCTCAAAAAATTATGTGGTATTCCAGGCCCTGCTAGACCTTGTAAATGTCTCAGAAATTGAGATGGCTTACGGTTTCCAACTTCTTCGTGAACAAGCAATTGCCTAGTTTTCCTTTCCTGAGAATCACTTACTCTACGGATTAGTTCCGTTTTCAATTTTTCGTACTGATTGGACTTGGGTGGGTTTGTAATTACGTCTTTAATTTCTCGAGCGTACAGATGATCCAATTGACCAATCACGTAGTTAAATTTAGTAGTATCGCTAGATATGCCAGAAACGGAGAACTGTGCTTCGACTTGAGCGAACCATATTTCGGGTTCTTCTGGCCAAAACGGAGGAAGTTTTATACCTACTTTGAATAATTCAGGTGCAGTTTCTTCCGAGTTTTGCGAAGTGTATTTTAATAAATCATTTTTTTCGTTGGTCGACATCTTTTCGTGTCCCAGTTCGGGGTCACCAGTTTAGGAAAACATTTAATAATTATACACTTACAATAATATATTAGCAATGACAGATTCCTAGCTCATGACAATGCAAAAACAGAAGACCGTCCATTTGACATTTCGTAATATAAATTTTATAATACGAAGTGAGAGAGTCACAGTAAAAAGGTTACTAGCACGTAAACATGCAAATAGAGTTCCTACAAGTGCATTGCCAGCCTGTGGTGGGGGAGAGTGGGAGTGGTGGGGAGGAATGGAAAAGAAGAGAGGGAAGGTGAGGAGAGGTGGACTTCCGGCGCTCTCACTGACCGAACGAAACGCAACAATGAAAACACTGTTACTTCACGCCGGTTTTCTGCAAGAGAGTGGTACTACCCCGGGCAAACCGACCCATTCATGCTGAACCAGTAGCCGTGTGTTTCACACATTCACGGACAGAAACCAAGGACGAGTTCGTACATTCTTTTTTAGTTACTAGTTTCACATTTCATTTTCTCAGGTATACCTTGCGCAAATAAAATCAAACGTTTTTTGTCACAATGAGTCGTAGTAGCGGAAAGTTAATTCCAGGCGGAAGAACAAAGTAAAGTGTATTATAATATATAAGCTTAGCGTAATTTATTGATCCAATATTTTTATCTCTTACGGACTGAATCACATGATTTTTTGACTAACTTCAACATTCAATTGTATCTTGCATCTGATTGTATGATCAAAAGACGGTGACCGTCATAATATCGCTACCGTCGTGTGTTATCCCTGTCGTTCTATATTACAATGTTATTATCATACCAGCTCGTGAGCAAAATCTCGAACTGCGTGGAAACTTATTTATGAAACTTTAATCGAGATAAAAGTATCCGATGTTTTTCCACAAGCTGCAACTTCTGGCAAGTTTTATTTAATTTTTTTTTTCTTTCGAACAGACTACTACCTATTTTTATTAACGGAAATTCCTATTTGTCCAGCTATAATGTATTTTTGTTTAGGTATTAACTAATGACTTCTCGTACTGTCTTTTGATTGCATCGATACGAAAATATGATTTACTTTAATTAATTTTTATTTGTTCATTATCACTAACTATGTCTATTTAAATAAAATACTTCATATTATATTTGAGAGAAAAGATTATTTAAATCAAAAGTAGATTTTAATTCCAACTGGGTACTGATAATTTGTCAAAAACCTTAATTTATGAAGGCCACAGGGAAAACCGCGTGGAGCAAATTAACTACAGTCTAAGTGTTATAATAAAAAAAAAAAACCTTAATTTCGCAACCCTACATTAACCACGTTCAAAGTTACAAATTATCCTGTTTCGGGAAGTTTGGGACTCCCAAAAGGGTTTCTCCGCGATAAAACACAAAAGCCCTTACACCGCCTGAAGGGCATAAGTTAATTCCCAAGTCATCTCGGTAAATAACTTCTTATCTATTCATAAAAGTCTAAAGGTATAATGTATTGAGGGTCGGCAGGACAATCGTGCGACTACGATACGTTATTAAATTTATCATAAATACCCATTAAATAATGGTACCGCCATAGTAATGTTATTGTATATTTATGAATCATAGCTTAAAGTAATTCATTTAAATTTTATACAAATCATAGGTTATTCTAAAATGTTAAATACGTATTGAATACTTGCTTTAAAAAGGTTTGGGTACTTTCGTATTAAATGCACCGCGCTTGCCGAACGTGCGACATGTTGGTCTTTTATCTCGCTAAGTTAGCTTAAACTTGTGCAAAAGGATAACACGGACTTGCATCGGTACCGGTCGGCGAGCACAGTGCATTTAATACGTAAGTACCCAAACCTTTTAAAGCAAGTATTCAACACGTATTTAACTTTTTTGTAATAACACGGTTAAAATTTATCGACATACACGCCTACACATGAAAATGGAAGGGTTTTGTTTCTTTCCCTTATCGAACTGAAATAGTTTGGAAAATTATTCTATACGAAATATATATAGGAGTTGTTGAGGTATGTATGCATGGTACACATATATGCTCCAACAACTCATATATGTATGAATAGTTAGCTTAGGTCAGCTCAGATAGGTCTCGAATTGCACGTGTCGGGCAACAGCCCAGGCCGAGGTGTGCCGTGCACCCTTGAGCTAGTTGCCCAAATAAAATACCCCGAGTGCCGCAAGCGCTCGCCTTAGTAGTTCGGTGAAGCTGTTAAGACATTACTGGGTAAATAGCGTAGTCAGTTCAAAAAAAAAAATGACGTAAAATCAAATTTTATCTCCCGCCAAATATATCGCTCAATTCGCCTAAAGAAGTTTTCACTTTAAAAATCATTTCAAATATTATACAGTACTAAGTGATGTAAATATGCTGGCAAATTGATTAAGTCTATGTAAATAGAATCATATGAGATAAGTTTAAGCTAAAATTTTCAAGTAAATAATTGTTTGAAATTCGCTTATTCATTAAATATACTAGTTTAAATATAATTAGTCTTAGGTACCTCACTAGAATTAATTACAAAATTTATTAACAGCACTTTGAAATAAGTCAAGAATGTTAAAGCAATAACTGCTTAGTAAATTCTAAGAAATTCAAAATACTTTGATGTTGGATTTCGACTCAACTCAGAATACCCGTTTACGAAAGATACCAGATTAGGCCCCCCACGGCAGCAGCTCAAGACTAGGTCCGTCCCCTCGGCGTGGAGCCCTTTAGTACGCTGCTCGCGAAATACAGTAACACAAAATCTTTCATCACTGCGACAACATTACACATATCACCTCCACACACGTGCACGCATACACGCTTACACATGAAAGTAGAAGGGTTTTGTTCCTTTCCCTTAACTGAAAGTGATAACTGAAATAGTTTAGAAAATTATCCGATACGAAATATATATTGTATAAGAGTTGTTAAGATATGTATGCTTGATACACATATATGTTCCAAAAATTCATATATGTATGAATAGTTAGCTTAGTTCAGCTCAGATAAGTCGGGAATTGCACATATGAGGCAACAGCCCAAGCCGAGGTTTGCCATGCATCCTAGAGCTAGTTGTCAAATAAAATCGGCTGAGTGGCCTAAGCGCTCGCCTTAGTAGTCCGATGACGCTGTTAAAACCTTGACAGGTATTGCCCGTAGTCAGTTCGAGAAGAAAAATGCCGTGTATGAAAGACAAACAACAAATTAACCTCAAAATCGAAATAACTATATTCAGTTTAAGCCCTAAGGAGAC
>JACEII010000761.1:4116-18236 GCA_014332785.1 Antheraea mylitta
TACGGTACCGGATAAGTAGTACCGTCTTATGGTACCATAGTGTAGACGCTGTGACCTTCTATATCATGTCGCAGCTGTGGTGCAATTTCCCGACAGCGGGTGGGGGCGCCCGCTGTCTACATGGGAACCCGTGGTGCTAAGCACGGGCCACAGGCCGCTGCTTCCGAGGAAGTACAAGGGTGCTAGAACACCCTCACGACGTAAGTCGACCCGCTGACCACCTGCGGGCGACTCGAGCGCGTGGCCAGGGCGCGGAGAATGCTCGCGCAATCCAAACCCTGGCCACACCTACGCGCCGTGCGGCCGGTGGGGTTTTTAGCCGGTAGGAGTCCGGCATCACCCTCCAGCTGCTGCCCCTCGTCCCCAACGGCAGCTGGACGGGTATCCTATGCAGGATTTTCCCCACCTAGCCGACCAACGGTAAAAAAAAAAAAAAGGTTGGGTAGGTTATGTTAGGTAGTATACACCATGGGGTGCGATTGTCAGGAACCTCCGCGTGGTGTACCCCGGGCAACGTCGACCGCTTCTCGGTCGGCGGCTGATACCTGACACGAGGACGGCGCCTGGTCTCGCACTCCTCTGCCAGGCAGAGGAGGTGGACGACGAGGTGTTGGTCCTCACGACCTTGGCTTTGATTATGGACTCCGATCCTTCCTCACACGATGACCTGGCTTGTTTTATGGACTCTGATTCCTCTTTAAATGTTGACCCTTGGCTTGCTTTACGGATTTCGATAGTGATTACAAACACGATGACCTGGCTTTCTCATGGATTCTGCTTCCTCTTAATCTGACGACCTTGGCTTGTTCATTGGACACCGATTACGACTCTGGCTTGTTTTACGGACACCGATTCTTCCTCTCTCGTTGACCTTGGCTTTCCTAACGGACACCGATGTAGCAAACATGGCCAGTACAAATAAAGATATATTACCCGAGGAGGGTACCGGAAACGGAGAATCCCTCCCTGGGCCCTCGGGCCCAGGCTGCCCCATGTTCTCTCGGGGGGGCAAATTTGTACGACAGTTGGATTTAGAAACAATGACCCTGGCGAGCATATGGAGACCTGATCAAGAAATTACGACGACCCATGCAGGAACAAGGACTTTTGATATCGAAAGCAAGATGGATAAAGCAACTTTTGAATTTACACTACCCCAGGAGGGTACCGGTGTTTCCGACGCCGGAGAATCCCTCCCTGGGCCCTCGGGTCCAGGCTGCCCCGCGTTTTCTGGGGGGGGGCAAAAAGTTGCCTATAGTGGTTCTACAAAGAGCCCCTTCAATAGACAGGCTATCAACGGTAAGCGACAGTGGCCACACTGGTATGGTGTCGCCAGTACATGATGACGACAGGAACTTGGCCTCAGGAAGTAAATTCTTCCAGAGGGTCGGGTCAGCCTCTGCTCCTGGTAGTGATTTGGAGATGGAGGATTCACCCATTCCTACAAGCACTGCCTCAAAAAAGAAGAGAGGTCGGCCACCAACAACAGGCGACTTCATCGGTTTTGCTGAGGCCAAGCAGAAATACCTCTTCCTGAAAAAACAGGAGCTACAGCTTGATGCAGAGGAGGAGTCAATGCTAGAAGCATCGCGGGCTAGGAGGAAACGAGCTGCCAAAAGGAAGGCCACAGCAGTCTCTGGGGAGGAACTGGCCTCAGATCTTACCAGCGGCATAATTGACGACGTCGATTTAATACTCGGCGTCGTTAAAAGGAGTTTGAATTTGAAAGGGGGGAGCCGAGGTGCGCTAAATGAAGCCGCAGACTCGATAAGGGAAAGGGCAATTTTATTGGGAAAAACGACTGCTTCTGAAGAGCTAACAAAACTTCAAGAGGCTTACGAAAGACTTAAGGCCAGTGAGATTAAGCAGGCTGCGGAGATCGCTGAGCTTCGCAAAGAGATTGCGGATATGAGAGCGAATTTCCAGCAGTCCTGTCAAATGGAACAAGACCGTACAGCCTCCCCTGCGCCGGTCGAGATCGAGAGAGAACGTCAAGTTTCTCCCCCGCGTAGGGAAAGAACAGAAGATTTTCCACCGCTACCGAAACGTCATAGCGTGGAAACTCAGAAGGAGCCGTCGGCAGTGGTGACTCAACAGATGTTGAAAGACGCCATGCAAAATATGATGCATGAATTTGGTAGTAAGATGAGATCCTACATGGAGGCTGTAGAAGGCAGATTTTTACGGCCTCCCTTGGCAGGGGATCGACGCGCTTCTCAGGCGGTAACTGAACCTGCGGCACCAGAGGTGGCATCTGCACCGGTTACGACTGTCCCTGGGAATCAGGGAAAAAAGAAGGGCAAGAAGAAGTCTTTGGCGGCCAAAGAGGCGGAACAGGCTTCTCGCCAACCAAATACCTCTTCGTCGACGCCTGTCGAAGTTGAGAAGTGGTCCACGGTAGTGAAGAAAGGGACCAAAAAAGATACGACAAAAACCCCACAGGGTAAGAAGAAAAAGACACCGGCTAAGCTCTCGGTGCCTCGCACGTCGGCCGTAGTTCTCACGCTGCAAGAGAAAGCAGTAGCCACTGGGGCCGACTACAAGGCGGTGGTGACGATAGCAAGGCAGGAGGTGGATGTCATCAGTCTTGGCATCCCCTACGTCAAAATTAAAGAAACGGCCACAGGAGCTCGCAAGCTCGAAGTTCCTGGCACAACAAGTGCGGATAAGGCAGACCTTCTAGCGAAAGAGCTCGAGGCTGTCTTCGCTTCTAAAATGGGTGAAGGGATGGTTCAGGTCTCTAGGCCTGCTAAATGCGCCGACTTGCGGCTGACGGGCCTGGATGACGCTGTCACCGAGGACGAAATATCCTGGGCAGTGGCTTCGAGAGGGGGCTGTCCTACTAACCAAATCAGAGTGGGACAAATACGACGCACTCCCCACGGATCGGGTAGTGTGCTAGTTCGCTGCCCCATTGCAGCAGCGAAAAAGGTGGTGCAAGAAGGAAAAATCCTCCTGGGATGGGTCGCCGTACAGGTGAAAATCCTGCAGCAGAGGCCAATGCGGTGCTTCCGCTGTCTGGAAGTCGGACATGTGAAGCTCCGCTGTACGTCACAGGTGGACCGCAGCCAACTTTGTTTCCGCTGCGGCGTTGCAGGTCACAAGGCTGCTGATTGTTCCGCAGCTTTGCACTGCCCAGTGTGCGCGGATGCTGCTAAGCCAGCGAACCATAAGCTCGGCAGCAGCAGCTGCGTCTCTGTAAATAGTAGGACAAAGGGAAGACCGACTAGGAAGGTCCAGACCTTCAGAAATACAGCAGCGAAGGCTGCTCCCAGCGCCTCTGCGGGGCCTGATGCCGGACAGTCAATGGAAACCCAATAACTATGGCCCATAAACTGTTACAAGTTAATATCAACCACTCAGCTGCGGCCCAAGATCTTTTGCTGCAGACCTTGGCCGAGTGGTCGATACGGTTGGCGGTGGTTGCCGAACCGTACAATGTTCCGCCCAGAGAAAACTGGGTAGGAGACTTGACGGGCACGGTGGCCATCGTCACCGCTACGTTGTTAGGGACTCCGATCCTTATTACCAGAAGAAGAGGTCGCGGCTATGTCGCGGCACAGTGGGGGGACATGGTTGTTGTCGGTATATATTTCTCGCCCAACAGGTCCCTCACTGAATTTGAGGATTTCCTAGGCGACCTCGGGTCGTTTATCGGACAGATTTTCCCCTGCCCTGTGCTGGTGGCGGGGGACTTCAACGCGAAAGCGTCGGCGTGGGGTTCTCCCGTCACTGACGCGCGGGGCAGGGCCTTACTGGATTGGGCCATCACGACCGGTCTCTCTGTCGTCAACAGAGGGACGGTCAATACCTGTGTGCGGCAACAGGGGGGATCCATTGTGGACATTACGTTCGCATCCCCTGTTGTCGCCAGACGAATTAGGGATTGGAGGGTGATGGAAGGGGTGGAGTCTTTATCAGACCACCTTTATATAAGGTTTGATGTCTGCCCCTCTCCATCACCCCCAACCCGAAACCCGGACTTGACTCTGACCCCTAAATGGGCCCTGAATAGACTAAGAGAGGACTTGGCGGTCGAGGCCTCGATAGTCGCGTCCTGGTGGCCGTTGCCGGAGGCGCCTGTCGATGTCGTCGCGGAGACGGGCTGGTTCGGAGAGGCGATGAAGCGCATCGCGGATGCCGCCATGCCCCGGGTCCGGTCTCAGCCTCCTCGGCGACAGGTGTACTGGTGGTCTCGCGACATTGCACGTTTGCGAGCGTTGTGCGTGGCCGCGAGACGCCGGTACTCCAGGCATCGCAGGCTGCGACGAGGCCGGGATGCGGCTACGGAGGCACGCCTTTACAATGAGCTTAGGGATGCCAGGAAGTCCCTGCAGATCGCCATTCGCAGAGCTAAATCCCAGGCGTGGAAGGAGCTACTGGAGGCTGTGAATGGCGATCCGTGGGGGCGTCCCTACAAAATGGTGTTGGGGTTTGTGCGTCCATGGGCCCCTCCAATCACCCAGAGCTTGGAACCTCGTCTGTTGGACGACATCATGGCGGCACTTTTTCCGCAGAGAGGGCAGTTTTCTCCTCCTTTTACTGCGCTGACTGGGCTCTCTGCGGATGAAGGCCCGCAGGTCATCCCGCCGGTCACAGACGAGGAACTAGACGTGGCCGTGAGACGGCTCCGAGCAAAAAATACTGCTCCGGGGCCCGACGGAGTTCCTGGCCGCATCTGGGTGCTTGCGATGGAGGCGCTGGGTGACAGACTCCGGCACCTGTATAACGCCTGTCTCGAATCGGGACAATTCCCTTCAAGCTGGAAGGAAGGCCGCCTTGTGCTTCTACGCAAACAGGGTAGACCGATCGAGTCACCAGCTGGTTACCGTCCCATCGTCTTGTTGAACGAGGTCGGTAAGCTGTTTGAAAGGATCGTGGTTCAACGGATAGTCCGACACCTCACCGGCGTGGGACCTGATCTATCGACCGTGCAGTTTGGCTTCCGAGAGGGTCGCTCGACGATCGACGCGATCTTACGCGTCAAGGCCCTCTCGGAAGAAGCCGTTTCCCGGGGGGGAGTGCTGTTGGCTGTGTCGTTAGACATAGCTAACGCTTTCAACAGCCTCCCCTGGGAATGCATTACGGAAGCGATGCGACATCACGGTATACCCCGTTATCTCTGCCGAATAATAGGATCCTATCTTGAAGGACGGCATGTCACCTGCGTCGGACAGGATGCGCTCGCCCACCAGAGGGAGATATCGTGCGGTGTTCCACAGGGGTCAGTCCTCGGCCCGCTCCTGTGGAACATCGGGTACGATTGGGCGCTGCGCGGAACACTCCTGCCTGGCGCAGAAGTGACATGCTACGCTGACGACACACTGGTGACAGCACGGGGGAGGTCTCTCCGAGATGCCTTACGATTGGCTACAGTCAGCGTGGCACAAGTGGTCGGGAGAATCAGGATGCTCGGGCTCGAGGTGGCCCTGAATAAGACGGAGGCCATCTGCTTTCACGGCCGCCGAAAAGCGCCCCCTCCCGGCACACATATCGTAATAGGTGGGGTCCGGATAGACTTCAAACCCACTATGAAGTATCTGGGGATCGTGCTGGATAGCCAGTGGAAGTTTGACGCCCACTTCAAACAACTGGAGCCCAAAGTGCTGCGTAGCGCTAACGCACTGGCAGGGTTGCTGCCTAACCTTGGTGGCTCAGGAGCTGGCTGTCGTGCCCTGTACATGGGAGTGGTGCGCTCCATGGTGCTGTACGGAGCCCCGGTATGGCACGATGCCCTGACTCCCGGTGGTGCTGGTACCCTGAGGAGGCTACAGCGTGTGATGGCCCTCAGGGTAATCAGAGGATACCGTACGGTATCGTCAGAGGTGGCGTGTCTGCTGGCAGGCTCGACACCATGGGAGTTAGTAGCCCACTCCCATGCTGAAATACATAGATGGTGCAGCGACAAAGCTGCTCGGGGTGAAAGAGTGGCCCCGCAGGAAAAAGAGGCGCTCAGAGCACATTTGATAAAAATTGAGTTGAGGATATGGAGTGAGACCTTAGCTCTCGCCGACTCTGGTCGTGGAATAGTGGAGGCCATAAAACCGCTCCTTATGGAGTGGGTGCAAAGACCGCACGGAGGACTCACCTTCAGACTGGTGCAGGTATTGACCGGTCATGGCTGTTTCGGCAAATACCTGCACCAGATCGCCAGAAGAGAGCCTTCACCGCGTTGTCACCACTGCAATAGTGCTACAGACACAGCAGAGCATACCCTGCAGGAATGCCCTGCATGGACTATGGAACGGAGCGCTCTAGAGGCGGCGATAGGAAATGACCTCTCTCTACCTGCTGTGGTCCACGCTATGGTCGGTGGAGAGAGAGAATGGGCAGCAGTCATTGCCTTCTGCGAAGACGTTCTTCCGAAGAAGGAAGAAGCAGAACGCGAACGAGAAAGAGCGGCCGGGGTGTCTGCTGTACGCCGTGGGCGAACCGGACGCCGAAGGAGAGACGGAGGCACTTATCATCAGAGGCCTCCCTAACATTCCCTCCTGGCAGTGAATGCGGGGGCGTTCACTGCCACATAGGGAGGAGGACCCGTGGTGAAGAAGCACGGTGTAGCCGCAGCTTCACACAGAAGCGTTTGGAGAGAATGCTCTCCACGAGTGGATGATCCCCGTCATTACCATCTACGGGCGATCTGAGCGCGCGACCAGGGATGCGGAGAATGCTAACCGTGATCTCGCACCCTGGTCCAATTACGCGCAAAGGCGGCAGGGGGGTTTTTAGTGAGTAAGAGTCTCACATCACCCTCGTACTGTCCCCCGACAGTGCGAGGGTATCCATGATGGATTTTCCCCCCTTTAACAAAAAAAAAAAAAATTCGGCAAGAGTGGTAGTATACACCATAGAGAGGGCCCCATCGTTGGACCGCCTGTCTTTGTCCAGCGGTCATAGCGGGACGACAATGGTGTCAGTGGGATCAGCTGAGGGTAGAGAGTCGCCCTACCTCAGCAAGTTTTATAGGAAGGTGTGCGACGCAGAAATGGAGTTGTCTCTGTCCGCGGACTCTGCTTCAGAAACTGAGGCTTCGAAGCCACAAGAGAAGCAGCAGCAGATTGTCCAGCGGAAGAAGAAGGGGCGTCCTCCCACTACGGGAGAGTACGTGGGTCTGGCGCAGGCGAAGGCAGCCCTCAATGAGCAGAAGCGTCGGGAGCTATACCTGCAAGCCGAGCAGGAGATTGCAGGTGAGGCCGCAAGGGCTAGGCTGGCGCGTGTGGCTAAAAAACTCAAAGTTTCAGACTCGAGGGAACAACTTGTCAGCGACCTGAGCAAGAGGATTATGGGCGATGTTGACATCGTCTTGCAGGTCGCTCACAAATCCACAAACATCCAGGGACCCCTCAGAGGCGCCCTAAATGAGGCAGCGGCGTCAATCGCGGATGCGATCAAAGTGATCATGGAACGCCCAGCATCTGAGGAGATCCTGAAGTTGCAGGAAGCTAATAGGGCCGCTAAAGAGAAGGAAGCACGACAGACTGCCGAGATAAACGAACTCCGCAAAGAGGTGGCAGAGCTCAGAGCGGAGCTTCGAGCGGGGTTAAGAGGACGGTCTAGAGAGCCTTCCACTAATGATAGGCCAGTTGCTACACCTGCGGAGGCAGAAGGCCCAAGGTGCTCTCCACCTCGAAAGAGAGTAGCCCGGGAAGAGTTTCCACCGTTGCCGAAGCCCAGAGAAAGGGAGCAAGAATATCCTTCCGGCGTAGTCACGCAAGTGATGTTGCAAGAGGCGATGCAAGGAATGCTCCACACGATGGGCAACATGATGAAAGCACGCATGGAAGACCTAAATGACCGGTTGCTGCCGGAGAAGCGGCTCCGGCCCCCACTGGAGGCGGACAAGAGGGTTAAGCCCATAGCAGTTAACGCAGAAGAGGCGCCTGCAGTGCCTGATGGGCCCCCAGTGACAGCAGCTTCGGCAGCCAAGAAGAAAAAACAGAAGAAATCTATGGCGGCGAAAGAAGCTGAAGCTCAGTCGCAGCAAAGAGTTTCTTCTATTCCGGCGCCAGCAGCAAAGGAATCGTGGTCCACAGTAGTGAGTCGGACCACAAAAAAGTCCCAGGCTAAAGCACCGCCCAAGAAGGTTGCTTCGCCCAGATTGGTCGTCCCACGCTCGTCAGCAGTGGTACTAACGCTGAGGTCTGGCGAAGTAGAAAACGGGGTAGATTATAGGAAGGTGGTGTCGGCAGCAAAGTCGAAAGTGGATGTGGCTAGCTTCGGCATCCCCTTCCTAAAGATAAAAGAAACAGCTACTGGTGCTCGTAAGCTGGAGGTGCCGGGTTCCACTAGCTCGGCACAAGCCGACCAACTGGCGGAGAAACTGAGGGCTGTCTTTGCGGAGGATTTCGGCGAAGGTGTAGTACAGGTCTCCAGACCCACAAAATCGGCGGAGTTGCGCCTAACAGGTCTGGATGACTCTGCGACCAAGGAAGAAGTGGCGGCGGCAATTGGCCTAAAAGGAGGCTGTTCTCCAGAGCAAGTGAAGGTAGGAGAGATGCGCCGGGCGCCCTATGGAACCAACACTGTATGGGTTCGGTGTCCAGTGGCTGCAGCCAAGAAAATAGCTCAAGAGAGGAGGCTCCTGCTGGGCTGGGTTGCCGCTCAAGCAACACTACTGCAGCCGACGGGTACACGGTGTTTCCGCTGCTTAGAACCAGGTCACATCAGAGCCCAATGTACTTCGGAGGTCGACCGTAGTGCCCTCTGCTATCGTTGCGGTAAGGAGGGCCACAAATCCTCTGGTTGTTCTGATGAGTTAAAATGCTCCATCTGCACTGATGCCGGAAAGCCTGCCAACCACAGGCTGGGTAGTAAGTCGTGTGTTCCTCCTTCGAGAAAAAGAGGGGTCAGGAAAACACAGGTCGTCAATAGGGCGGCAGCATCTTCTGCTGTTAGTGCCCTTATTGCCGCGAAAGAGGGTCAGCCTATGGACACTTAAATAATATGTCTGGAAAGTTCCTACAGGCGAACATCAATCACTCGGCCGTGGCTCAGGACCTGCTTATCCAGACCATGGCCGAGTGGTCTATTCAAGTGGCACTGATAGCTGAGCCCTATTTCATCCCTCCTAGGGACAATTGGGCGGGGGACACAACGGGCACCGCTGCCATAGTCTCTGCAAACAATACCGGTTCTCCAATCATAACGGTCCTGGCGAGAGACTCAGGTTTTGTTGCTGCACGATGGGGGGAGTTGGTCTTAGTAAGTGTTTACTTCTCGCCGAATCGCACTCTCGCTGAATTCGAGAGGTTCCTAGACCGACTGGGAACATATATTGGTCAGACACTACCCTGTGCTATGGTGGTGGCAGGAGACTTCAATGCCAAGTCTCCTGCGTGGGGTTCTCCTGTCACCGACATGCGAGGCAGGGCACTCCATGAGTGGTCCCTCGAAATTGGCCTCTCTATCGTGAACCAGGGGTCGACTTACACATGTGTTCGCCAACAGGGTGGCTCTATCGTGGATATAACCTTCGTTAGCCCGGCTGTCACGCAACGGATCAGAGACTGGAACGTCGTCGAGGGGGCGGAGTCCCTCTCGGATCATTTGTACATACGTTTTGACATCACCGCCTCACCGAGCGCTCCAGTCCTCAGTGGAGACAATCAACTATCTCCCAGGTGGGCTCTCAAGCGCTTTAACAAGGATTTATGCATTGAAGCCTCCATAGTAGCGTCCTGGCCCAAGCAGCCGGATAGTCCAGTGGATGTCGTGGAGGAAACCCGTTGGTTTCGCAAGGTCATGACAAGTGTCGCCGACGCTTGCATGCCTCGGGTCGGACATCAACCTCCAAAGCGGCAAACGTACTGGTGGTCTCGCGAAATCGCACAACTACGTGCTGTTTGCGTCGCCGCGAGGCGCCAGTACGCCAGACAACGAAGACGCCGCAGGGGTCGGGATGCTGCTGTGGAGGCTGAGTTATACCAGACATACAGGGACGCAAAAAAGACCTTACAGATCGCTGTAAGAGCGGCCAAAGCTCGGGCGAGACAGGACCTGCTGGAGACTCTGGATGCTGATCCGTGGGGTCGCCCCTACCGTATGGTATTGGGCTTCCTGCGCCCTTGGGCTCCCCCGATCACCCAGAGTCTCCAGCCGCAGCTGTTGGATGAGATACTGTCGGCGCTATTCCCGCAGAGAGCAGAACACCAGCCTCCTTTCTCGGTCATACCTAGCCCAGAAAGCCAAAGCAGTGAGACGCCACCAGTGACAATGGCAGAGCTAGACGTGGCTGTGAGCCGACTCCGAGAGAAAAACACAGCGCCGGGGCCGGACGGAGTTCCAGGCCGCGTTCTAGTTCTCGCTATAGACGCTTTGGGGGATAGGCTCCGACGGCTCTATACAGCCTGTTTGGAACGAGGAATTTTCCCCTCCCAATGGAAGGTGGGCCGTCTGGTCTTATTAAAGAAGCAGGGTCGACCAGCAGACTCTCCCTCGGCGTATCGGCCCATCGTCCTGCTGGATGAAATGGGAAAATTACTTGAGCGTGTTGTATCGCAGCGTCTAACGAAACACCTGACCCGCACTGGACCCAATCTGGCTGAGGTGCAATTTGGCTTCCGGGAGGGTCGATCCACAATTGATGCGATTCTGCGTGTCAAGGCCCTCTCGGAGGAAGCAGTCTCCCAGGGGAAAGTGCTGTTGGCTGTGTCGCTTGACATAGCCAACGCATTCAACAGCATCCCCTGGGAGTGTATAGTGGAAGGCCTGAAGTACCATCAAGTGCCTCGGTACCTCGTTAGGTTGGTTCAGTCCTATCTAGGGAATCGGCGGGTCATATGCCTCGGGCAGGACGGGCGCACCCACCATAGGGAGATGTCGTGCGGTGTTCCACAGGGGTCGGTTCTTGGTCCGCTCCTGTGGAACATCGGGTACGACTGGGTGCTGCGAGGTGCCCTCCTGCCCGGAGCCAATATGACCTGCTACGCGGACGATACGCTCGTCACGGCTCGCGGCGATAATCTGAGAGAGGCCATGCGCTTGGCGACGGTCAGTGTTGCACAAGTCGTGAGGCGAATACGCCTGCTAGGGTTGGAGGTCTCGCTTGATAAAACAGAGGCTATTTGCTTTTGTGGGTCTCGTAGGGCAATTCAGCAGGGGTGCCACCTAACCATAGGAGGAGTCCAAATACGGGTCGGTACCACCATGAAATACCTAGGTATCATTCTGGACAGCCACTGGAATTTTAAAGAACATTTCTCCCAGTTGGCACCTAGAGTCACGCGGACTGCCTCGGCCCTGGCGGGTATTTTGCCTAATATCGGAGGTGCAAACTTCGGATCCCGCTCTCTATATCTCGGAGTGGTAAGGTCCATGGCCTTGTACGGGGCCCCAGTGTGGCACGACGCCCTGACGGCCACAAACTCTGTTGTTTTACGGAACCTTCACAGGATAATGGCCGTCAGGGTGATACGCGGTTATCGCACAGTATCGTGTGAGGCGGCGTGCCTGCTGGCGGGCTCCCCGCCATGGGACCTGTTGGCGCCTGTGTACGCTGCTTTGTATAAGTGGCGTACGGACAGACTAACTCGGGGCGAGTCGGTTCATCCACGGGAGAGGGAGGTCCAGAGAAAGCACCTTCTAAGGGTTCTCTTATCGACGTGGAAGGAAAAGCTGGCTTCAGCGACATACGGCCTGTACACGATCTCGGCTGTTCGTCCATCTTTAGTGGAATGGGTCGAGAGACGTCACGGCGCACTCACCTTCCGACTGGTGCAGGTGCTTACCGGTCATGGCTGCTTTGGCAAGTACCTGCACCAGGTAGCCGGAAGGGAGCCGACTCCAAGATGTCTCCATTGCGACAGATGCGACGTCGAGACACCTCAGCACGTCCTAGAGGAGTGTCCAGCCTGGGACAATGAGCGTCGCGACCTCATAGCAGTGGTTGGGAATGATCTCTCCCTGCCGACAGTGATCCGCTCCATGCTTGGCGGAGAGAGGTCCTGGAGAGCTGTTGTGGACTTTTGTGAGAGCGTGCTTTCTCAAAAGGAAGAAGCGGAAAGAGAAAGAGAGAGAGCCGCTGACGCTCCTATAATACGACGTAGGAGAACCAGAGGCAGAAGTCGAAGAGGCGGAGGTGAATTCCACCAAAGGCCTCCATGATCAACCTCCAGGCGATAGATGCGGGGGCGTCTATTGCCGCAAAGGAGTTCCCGTGAGGTGAAGCACGGTTAGCCGCAACTTCAGTAAGAAGTAATAGGGAAGGTCCAACTTTCCCACGAGACGAGGGTCCCCGTCCGAACATCTACGGGTGACCCAAGCGCGCGACCAGGACCTCGGAGCATGCCAATCGTGAGCCCGTATCCTGGTCCAAAAACGCGCACAGGCGGCCCAGGGGTTTTAGCCGGTAGGAGTCCGGCATAACCCTCTCACTGTCCCCCGATAGTGGGAGGGTATCCGATGTAGGATTTCCCCTGGTAAAAAAAAAAAAAAAAAAAAAAAAAAAAAAAAAAAAAAAAAAAAAAAAGGTAGTATACACCAATAGTGCTCCTCGATGAAGTCGGGAAGCTCTTTGAGCGAATCATTGCACGACGTATAGTCAATCATCTGACTACATCGGGCCCGAGCCTGTCTAATTTCCAATTCGGCTTCAGAGAGGGCCGGTCAACAGTGGATGCGCTGCTCCGAGTTAAGGGATTGTCTGATGAGGCTCTCTCACGTGGCGGAGTTATGTTGGCGGTGTCCATAGACATCGCCAATGCATTTAACAGCATCCCGTGGGACTGTATCAAAACTGCACTCACATACCACAGAGTTCCTATCTACCTCTGCAGAATTGTAGAATCATATCTACAGGACAGATATGTCACCTACGTAGGACAGAACGGTGTTACATATCAAAGGCAAATAGCGTGTGGTGTCCCTCAGGGATCAGTCCTGGGGCCACTGCTCTGGAATATAGCCTATGACTGGGTGCTGAGGGGTGCCCTATTGCGGGGCTCCGCTCTTACATGTTACGCGGATGATACACTTCTTACCGCGCGAGGGAGAAATCTCAGAGACGCAGTCTCACTAGGTGTCGCAAGCGTGGAGCACGTGATCGCAAAGATCAGAATGTTAGGTCTCCAAGTTGCCCTAGAGAAGACGGAGGCTATGTGCTTCCTTAGTTCACGTAGTGCATTGCCCTCAAACTCATGGATGGACATAGATGGTACTAGGGTCAAGATTGGCTCTAAAATGAAATACCTCGGGATCACGCTGGATAGCAAATGGTCTTTTAGGGACCACTTCCAAGCCTTAGTGCCGAGGGTAATGAGAACCGCCTCTGTCCTAGCAGGTCTATTACCGAATCTCGGCGGTGCCGGTCTCAATTGTCGAGCCTTGTATTTGTATGTTATACGGTCCATGGTGCTGTATGGGGCGCCTATCTGGAGTGAAGCTTTGTCCTCATCCAATGTTCGCATACTGCGCAAAATCCAGAGGATCATGGCTATTAGAACCATACGCGGCTACCGCACCATCTCTTGTGATGCTGCATGCGTACTTGCAAGCTCCCCACCCTGGGAATTGATAGCCCAGGCTCACGCGGCCCTGTATGCGTGGCGATCTGCAAGAGCATCCAGGGGCGTGAGAACTGTACCTCGGGAGATAGAGGCCCAGAAGGCCTTCTTACAAGAGGAAGTACTGCAAAGGTGGTCGGAGGACCTGGCGACGCCAAGTGCTGGGTTTGCAATAGTTGAGAGCATACGCCCGAAACTGAAGGAATGGGTGAGCAGACAGCACGGCTCACTATCTTTCCGATTGACCCAGATATTAACAGGTCATGGGTGCTTCGGGGATTACTTACAGCGGATAGCGAGACGAGAAACCACGGCGAGGTGTCACCATTGTGACCGGTGTGACACGGACACATCTCTGCACACCCTTCAGGAATGCTCTGCCTGGGAAGAACAACGGGCAGAACTCGTCGCTGTAGTTGGAGCAGATCTGTCCCTGCCGGCAGTGATAGCTGCGCTCGTAAAGAATGAAGAGTCGTGGACAGCAGTAACGACATTTAGCGAGAGAGTCATGCTCCAAAAAGAGGAAGCAGAAAGAGCTAGAGAGAGGGAGCCGACGGCTACCGCAACGCGGCGTGTTAGAACGGTACGCAGAGGTCGGCCGGTTGCCTCAGATCTCAGGCC